>VDFB02198504.1:0-16059 GCA_007258455.2 Sequoia sempervirens | reverse complement strand
TGCAGCCATATAATGACAATTTCCACAAAATCCAAATCTAAAAACATGCAAATAAATACTCAATATCAACATGCAAGAGAATATACAACATACCCATGAAAGATGACACAAGATATACCCTGGGGAAACCATCAAGAGGAAAAAACCAAACCTCCAAAAGCATCCACACTCCATGTATTATTCAAAGAATGAAAACCCATTACAATACATCTGCAGAGACTCCATGAACACTTCTGAAGCACAAGCTATCCATGCATTCCATGTGACCAAGCATGAATCCACACATCCCATGCCATGCTTCAAACCCTCACACATGCACAAGCTCAACCTGCTAACCTGCAGCAAACTGTCCAACCTTGACCAACTTTTGATCCAACCCTAAACAACTACCCATGTGGTTGCTTTTATAGAAACAAGCTCCCACAAAACCACCAAGTGGTATTACATAAACCATGTGCCCAAAACCATACAACATCATGTGACCCCACATTTAATATTGGGTACTTTATTATATTTTATTATTCCCCAATATTAAATAATTACATTTTACAATTATTTCCCAATGATACATACAACAAAGTGGCCCCAATATTATAACTCCTTGTGATGCATGTCCATCTAGGAACCCCTAGGTGCACCACACACATAATAAATAAATTAAACATTACAAACATTATGCAAGGTGTACAACACCTAACTCTAACAATCTCCCACTTGTTGTATACATTGCATAAGGGGGTAACAAATAAACTCCATAGGCAACATGTACCATCCTGGAATCCAAGTGCTCCATGTGCTCCATCAAGATACCTGTAACAGGAACCAAGGTGACCACCATCTCATCCATGAATGCTCCCATCCTCCACCATGCCAACGGCACTAAGATATGAACACATCCAAAGAGATGTCACACTAACTCCCACAAAGAAGCATAAACCTGACTCAACCTGATATCTCAAAACACAAACATTGAATTCAATATGCACCAGTAGCTATCAAGAATAAATCACCATAGCTAAAATGACACCCACAGCAAGTGCCAACACATCCAACTATCCATACCTCCAAGGTATACATAACATAGTGAACTTATGCCAACAACATATCCACCCATAAACCACAATAACAAACTCCATGTGCAAACCTGTCAAAAGTGACATACACATCCAGGAGCTCCCACTGCATGGGCAATGTCAAGATGAATGCAAACCTGGAATGAGCGCATTCAACGCGTCGCTTCGTTAACATCCCAAAAAAGGCACCATCACAAAGGCATACCAAGTCTACTACCAACATCTCATAGAAGTAAACATGTAGTACAAGGGAACATCCACAATGATAAGCAAAACCTGCAAACCAAACACCTATAGCATGTCCTCCTACACACACACCTCTAAATGCCAACTGTGTCAAGTATGATCTCCTCCATAACACCCCAAAACAAAATCCATAACCACATCCATCCATCCAATCACCAAGATCAAACATAACATATGTAACTAACATGGATGTAAGCATCTCAAAAACAAGAAGATCAAACTCAAAGTAACCATTCCCAAACCAAGGAAATCAGCCCAATAAACCATCTCCTAAACTCAACATATACAAGGAGATAAGCATGCCAACACTCCTCAAATGAACCCTCCAGAACCAAATACCCATGGCTCAAGATCCATATCCATGAAAAGACAAAGCATAAACATAATGCACCTAAAAGAATAATGAGAAATACCTCTCAAGTGAACCACCAAGTAGACCAAGAGTGGGGAATGAGAATGCTCCTCCAGGATATCCAAGTCATCATGACTCAACCAAGAACACTCTCCTCATCGGTCCATGTTGAACTCACGTCCAACGAAGGTGTAGGCTCCCTCGGACTTCCTGCTGAAACCTCATCAAGAGTAACCATCTCAATATGTCTCTAATCACAAGAGAACACCAAGCCTCACCTAAGTCTCCAAGTATTCATGAGCACCTGTACCAATCAATCCATGCTAAACACCAAGCAAATAATGAATGTACTCAATACAAAGAGAACCAACCAAGATCAAAGTCATACCTCCAACTGCAGAATTAGGAACATAAACATGACACCATGATCTCACATCCTCTCAAAAGAAGATCACATGCTCAAATCATCATAACATGTACCATGCCACAACTCTAAACTAGTAATAAAGAGTATACCATGACATAATAACAAAACCATCCTACAACCAAGGATCACCTGTCAAAACCAACAAGTCATAAATAATACCTTAACATCTCCAACACCTAATGTCAAAGAACTCTCACTCTAGCACACAGAATCCAAGAGCTCCTCCATGACACCAAAGATCACCTACTGAAGACAACCATCCATAATCAACAATGGATCCACATCATTTCCAAATGCTCCCACTGAAACATGATACCAAGCAATCCCATGGCACTATGATGCACACAATCAACACCACATCACTGTCATAAGCTCACACAAAACCTGTGAATCCAATCTCTCAATGGCAACATGATAACCATCCTCTAAAGCAAGAAGATACACCGCCAAACCATCACTGTCACAAGCTCCCACTGAACCGTGTAACCAAGCTATCCATGACATCGTGATACCAATCTCCTAAACCCAAGAAGATACACCACCACAACCATAATCAGGAACCAATCCAATACCACCAATCAATGCACCTGCATAAAACCATCATAACATTCCAAAGTTTCTAATGCCCAAGAAACATCCATGACACCATGATCACCACCAAATATACCAACAACTCAACCCAACCGTGTCCACATATCTGCATAATCATAGTCAACTGCATAGGTCTCATATCATGACTGTACCTGGTAATACCATCTCACCTCCTCAACATGACAACCAAATCAGCAAACCAAGTGACTAAACCAAGCCACCAAAACTGATCATGCATCAACACTGAAATATCAATGGGCAAAGACAACCCATATCCAAGTCATAGGTGCAACAAGTAAGTATAGACCACCTACAACATTGCACAACTTGTAGATACAACAATGAAACATACATGCCGATAACCATGTCAAAATAAACAAACTGAGATGTACAACCGAGCATACAATGAATCCATCATCAAATTACCAAAATCCGGCAATCCATAAGCTCATAATAACACCATAGTCAAAGAGACCCATAAAAGGCTCAGGTGAAGAAAAATAGCAAATAAAACATGCCAAAATATCTCCAAACCTAATCCACTATAAAGTGCTCTGAACAAGCTTCCCGTTGACTATTCGAAGTCCAAAATCCGACTTCGTATGCACCTCATATGCCCTCTCAAAGCTCAAAATAAGCATCTGACTTCAACCAAGAAAAACACTATCAAAACTACAAAATCATGGAACAAAACCTGTACCACTGTGTATTGCTCGAAACCAGCTTTCCAATGACTATAAGAAGTCGAATATCCGACACTCTCGGCAAAAGTTACATGTGTAGACACGCAAAATTAGCATTATGCATTTGATCAAAATCACACTCATCCATTCATCAGGGTAAATTCATCAACTTAAATCAAATAAATCAAACTTGATCCTATCATCATCTCTTTGATTAAATAAATCAATCATTTATTTAATTAAATCTCAGAGCATCATTCATCTCCCTTTGATTTGATTTAAATCCCTAAATCAAGTCAAAATTGGTCAAATCAGCCTAATCATCATCCTAGCTAATTAATCCTGATTAAATCTAATGCTAATCTCACCCACTTGCATTCTCTAGATTTGGCCACTTGCACATGAAATTGCAATTAATTGATTTATCAAAATCTTTATTTTCAACTTGGCATAAAGGAAGAATATTCTCCAAGTTTGAATCTCCCCCCAAGTGGACATGTACACCCAACAGAGCATTTATGAGGCCTTACATGTCTCTTACATGTCCCCTTCCAAAGGTCAAACTCAGCATTCATTGCCAATTTGAATTCAAATTTTCCCTCTCATGGGCACTCTTCCCAAATCTTGCACAACCATTGGCCTATCATCACTTGACAAGTGGCCTTATCTTATTGGCTTGATCTTTGTCCCACATTTGTCCCTTTTCAACAATCTTAGCATTTGAAATCCTTAAATACAAGCTTCATCTTTGGGAAAATCCTCCACAATTTTATGCAAGGTTACTCTCTTCATTTGAGATTTGATCTTGTTCATCATCACTCCACCATCTTCATAGCATTTTCATCTTAAGCTTTGATCAAGGATTGGGAAAGGGTCACTAGCACATGTGACACCAATCCACTATGGAATAGAGTTTTGACTATGCTTTTATATGCTTACATTTGATCATCTTTGTTTATCTAATTTGCATGTTTCATTATAGTCAAGTATTTCATAGGGATTTTATATCTTATTTGCTTGATTTAACTAACAATACTCATGCTTGTTTGTTTTTGAGCAAAATGCAAATTTAGGGTCTACATTATGGCACTAGAGGGAGGGCACCGTCTATGTTTGTTTGAAAGTTTCATCATCTAACATGCTGCTTGTTTTTCCAGATTTTGCATCTTAGTTAGAATGATTTTTATCTCACACTAAGATGGGTCATATTGCAATTACTAAGATAGAACTAAGTCTCTTCTAAATTTTCTTGAGGTGAATTTATGGCTTTTTCCATCACTCTGCCTTTTTCAAAATGAATGGAATAGGAATGATACGTCATTATTTCTGTATGCATTTGAGGAGTAACATTCAGTCACTAAACGTAAGATAACAGTTTGGTTTTCGTTGAATATGGGGGTACATTGAACATAGTAAGTTTAGCATGCATTGACCATTGGAACACATTGAATTTGGAATGTATGAGGTTGGAGCATTATTGCAGGTTAATATTGATTTCTCTCTGCATGTCGCTAATTAAAGAAACCTCTACTTGTCTGGGCTACAGTTATCTTATGCCAATATCCACCTACTATACTTTAAATTTTTTTTACTTTGGTTGATTCACTGAGTGAAAATTGCATTGAGTCTCTGTCACGCATTTATGTTGAATCTTTTTATCTCTCTGTTTCCATTAGAATCATTACCAAAGTGCATCGAGGTCTCTAACTTCACCACCACACCAGCACCTTCATACGCTCATATCCTGCATTCATTATATTCCATAAAATCACTTTTCATACAGTACATTGCTGGACGTCCATACCCTGTTTCAAAGCTCTCATCTGTATGCAGCTAGGAAGGATGCTAGGGCGGCTGTAGAGTTCAGTCACACACCTGACAGTTGCATTCACTTAAAATGTTCTAAAGCCCGTTTGACAAATCCCTTTTGCGCATATCTTGTAATCATCGCATTCCATAAGACCATATCTCTGTCAGGACTGTCCAACAGGTCACACGCCTTGTCTGTTAAACAATCCACGAGGCATTTTTCCAACCAGTTCACATGCCATGTCCATGAAGTACATTGAAGGTTCTCTGTTCTCTGTTTGCGTAGATGATGTTATTTCAATCTTTCGCTCTGTTATCTTTCGCTGATGTTAAATGCTAGGACAACTTCAAAGTTTGTAAGATGTTGTCTTTTTCCAGTCTATTCTTTTTTAGCACCTATGCTCTGGCTCTAATTATCTTTCACTAAGTACACTAATCTATGTGCTTCGGATATTTGAATCTTCTTTTTTTTGTTCGATATGAATGTGATTATGTACGCATGAAGAGGTAAGGACGGGTGCCAATCAATCGATAGATATCTAACGTATTATAATACTTTGCTATGCATTCTTAAAGTTCATTTTGATAGCTAATATTTGAAATCTGGATCTCTCCCATCGGCTTCTCACAATAGCAAGGACAGCGCGCAAGTGGATATTTTCTTGCTGCTTCCTAGTAGATGTGACAAAAATGGTCATCGTTGTAGGTCCCATGGGTTGGAATTCAAATGATTTTGTGCTAACCTATCAAGAAAGAACCGTGCGGATCTGGAGATAAAAATGCCTCGCACATGTAGAAGAATTCATTGTGGGAGACAAACGTTTGTTCTACGCAAGCATCACCACTTGCTGGAATTTGATTGGGTCGAGCATTTGATGAATGACGAAAACTGCAGTGATACGAGGGATGATTGGGCCAGTAGGTGGCATATGGTGTTAGATGGGAGTTTGGCATTACTTCTGTTGATTCAATTATTTAAAAAATTCTTCAACTGAGGCTTCTTTGGTCCCACACTTCCTTGGAAAGGAGGATTTGGACGCACATACACTGAGCAAGGATCATTAAAGACATAGAGCTACATATCATTTATGAGTCCTACCTTGTCCAGAGCATTAAAGGTGAAGAAACGTTATGAAAAGATAATACTGTCGATTTCAAATCAAAACAGCTGAATTGGAGAGGCGAAAAGTCAATAGACATTCAAGTTTGCATCTTCTAACACGTCCCTAGTTGTACTAATTTTTCGTTTGATAGATTTCTAACACGTTCTAACACGTTGATGATATTAACATATCTATGTTATCTGACAGATTTTTACAGTTAAAGATAGGGGGAAGGCGACATCAGATTTGCTCATTGTGTTCAAAATTATATCAATATTTAAGTGGCAAAATTTTCTCACTCATGCCTGCCACCTCAAATTTTAATGCCTCCCTAGGATAGTGAAATGATTGATTATTATATGGTCAACAATTGTTTGAAATGCAAATGTTGGTAGGTGTCTAATTTTCTGCTTATTTATGGTGCAATTTACTGACAGTATAATCATTATGGTGATGTCTATGTTCATCAATTTTTTATTGTTTTGATCAAAGGCATTATGGATTAAAATTTATTGCACATTGGTTAGTATACTGATTGCTTTTAACTTCTAGCTTTTGATATTGCTTTTCTTTGCTGCCCTTGGCGCTTGAAAGGTAAAAGGTCATTTAAATATCAATTAAAAGCATTTCATACATTGATTTTCTAGTGTGAATCAATGGATAACTATTGCGTTAGTAACTTGTAGAGGATTATTTTATTATCACGATCATCCAAAATCAGTTCTCTTTTTGATTGAGATTATGTTATTATTTGAAGATAATGATCAAAACTAATATAATGGTCCTCACATGATTATCTTTTCTTTTCTTTTTCTTTTTTTTTGAATAGGTACAAACGAACAACGAAGGCAAAAAGGAAAAGCGAAAGCGAAAAGTCAACAAGGAGGAGGCTAGCAAACGAAGACGAAAGGGGGATGATTTTTTTTGAAAACACAATGTGTTTTTTAACACTTTAAGTGTTGATCAACACTACTTCACGAAGTTGTTTATCCTTTCGTTTTAGAACACTAATTTTCATTTGGGTCTAAAACGAGCAATTTAATTTTCATTGCAAAGGACTTAAAACAAATCTTAGGACAAACTTACTAGAGTTCGTTTTGGGTTAAAAATTGAACAAGCAATCTTCATATTTCATTTGGTGCTTAAAATGAACTCACAATTGCTTTGAAGGATATAAAACGAACAAGTGTTTGAATTGTGTGATTTTGTCTTTTGAGTGCGTATCCTCTCCCCTTGCACTTCGTGCGATCTAGGGTGCAAGAGAAACACTCAAAATACATTTTATTGCTTTGAAACACTTCAATTTGGGCTTAAAATTGAACATCTTGTGCGAGTGTGAGGGCAGGTACATTCTCTTTCTTTGTACCATCAAAGATTGATCGAGTTACGGATTGTGTCTTTGCTTTGCTTTTGTTTATCTTAGAGGGCCTGCCTTGGGGAAAAAGTACTCACCCAAGGGAACGACTCAACCGGTAACACTCTAAAGCCAAGAGTATTTCCAGCCGGGATATAAATGTGGGTTTTGGTTAAACGCCATAATCACGCGGTTGGCTCCGACAAGATGGATCGAAAGGGGACTCTTGCCGTATGGGTCAATCTCCATGAGCGGAGAAAGTCCTTACTAGAACCCATGTGCTAGAATTTTGCCAAAATCCTTAATCTATTTGTTGGTGCAAGACGGTCGTTCACGAGCCACCCCTCTTACGGTCTTCTAGTAGAGATGGAAAGCATGCCATGGGAGTTTCATAGGTGTTGATGCTTAGCTGCCCGATTGACGTTAATGAGCCGTGGAGGGGAGCCTGGGTCAAGCATCTAACCATCCGCTAGGGATAAGCGTGGCTGGACTTGTCCAAGTGGGAATCCAACAAATATATTCTTACACATCCATAGGGCTTGTAATTATTCTTTTTTGAAAACCACGGTGTGTATTCGAAAACATTTTGCAAACAAACATTCAACATGATTCTCAAAATTTCAAACCCTCTTGAAGACAAATATCATTGACTCAATCCATATGTTTCACTTTCCCTCACAGTTCCGCGTCAGTAGAGGTTCCTAAGCATTGGATTATACCTCAATTTGTCTTCTTGAGTAAACAATAGGAAAACCCTTGCCTTAAGTTCATTGAATTTCCACATAAAATATCTTGTGGGGTTTAAAGAAATTAAGAAATTGGACATCTTAGTTTGAAACTTTAATCGAAGAGAGTGTTTTTTGTAAAATAAAGCCATTAAGCAAAGATAACAAATTGGACCCCACACATGTGCTTGATATCCCTTGGTCATATTGGTCTTTTGATTGCTCTTAGAGAAAAGTGTGTTCTTCAATACCTTGGCCTAGTAAACAAAGTCTCTCTAAGTCTCTTAGGATCATCAAAACTTTCATCTATCTTCCAAACATTCATCAATCCATCTCACCAAAACAACTTTAGATCTTTGCAAACATCATTATAGACTTGGGTACATCCTTAAACCAAATCAAAGTCAATTGTTTAATTAGGTGTGTGGGAATGCATCCTTTCTCAAACATCTAATTGAATTAGCAAACCTTTTGAACAATTTCATCCTAAAGATAACATCCAACATCTTAGGGTTTACAAGTTCATCATCCACATCAAACAATCAAAATCAAAATCCCTAAGTCTAGCATTGATTCAAAGTTCCTAAACGTTCAACATTCATATCATTCACATTTCATCCTCCATCTCATCATTGGTCCTAGGAACCTTAGAGGTCACTTTTGCTACAAGATCAAAACACAAGAAGAACATGGAATATAAACTAGATTCATGCATCATGAGCGGTCCAAACCAACCAAACTATCCAAGCCTCACGAAATCATGGGATTATGGAAACTCACATCCATACATAGGATCACTATCTCCTACGAATATCAATAGCACAATGAATGTGAGTATGCCCAATCTGAATTTTGGAACACATCTCCCCATGATAGATTTAAATCAAAGTCCAAACTTACAAGTCTATCCTCCAAACAATCAATACATGAGTCTTCAAACGAGCAACATCATCCCACCAAATCCCTACTTGCCAAATGTGGATGTACCAAGTGCAAGTTTTCGAAACATGAATCCTAACTCGGAAAACTTTGGAAAAATGATTCCCAATACCAACAGTGTTCATCCTATCATGCCAAATCTGAACATCATCCCAAATCAGAACATTATCCAAAGTCAATTTTCCCATAATCCCATTCAAAAACTGCAAGTAGGCATCCCAAATCTGCTTAAACAAAAGCCAAATCAACTATCTCAAGTGAGTCAAGATCAAAATCAAGAACAAATTTGGCGAGATCAAATTGCAAAACTTTCCAAAATAGTTGAGGCATTGCACCAAAGGAAATCTCCACCACCATTACCCATATCAACACCATTCCTTGGTTTAGGGCTTCCCCCTTTACCTAACACCAATCACGCCACCCAAATCAATCTACCTAACGTCAATCAAACCATCATGTCAAATCCTTCGAGTATACCATCGACATCGCACCAATGGATGGTATCTAATCAAACAAAAACATTGATCCCAAATCAAAATACGGTCTCCCAAGGACCTATCACCTCGGTCATTCCAACCATCACTATCCCTTCAATCACTCCAAACACCACTATCACACCCATCACATCTCAACCTCTCACTACCATGATCGCTCCGAGCGTATCTCAAACACTTGTCACTACATCCAACATGATTCTAAATCCACCACCACCCCCACCACCACCAATTTCCACCACGTTAAACCAATACAACGCAACATTACAAGCTACTTTTCAAAAGGGATTCCAACAATATCTAGCCATGCAACAAGCAACACAAGCTCAACAAGTGCAACAATCCTCTCAAGTTGCCCAAGCCTCTCAAGCTACCCAACCAACACGAGCACAAACACAAAAGATGACAACTATTGAAAACAAGGATCAAGATCAATCCATCACTGAGCACACATTTATTTCATCCAATGTTCAAATCGACATATGTCAAGAGTCACTTTTGAATCACAATCAAAATCCACCAACAAAACTCGACAATGAGCCAATTCAAGAAATATCAACATCACTTGACTTTGTGGTTGAAGACATTCACAATCTCTCCACCGCAATTGTCGAAAACAATGATCAAAACCTCTCCATCGATGAGCACATTGAGGATGTATCTACACAATCCGATGATCAACTCACCATACATCAAGAGCCACTTTTTAGTGATCTCTTTCAAGGAGTGTTAGGATTATTTGATCCAATTGACATAATGCACAATCAATTCACCTATGATCGAAAATGTCTCTACATCCCTTACGAGTTAGAGGACATATCTCAAGAATTTATTCCAAAGCATGATCAAAATCTTTCACCAAAGTCTAGCAATGGTCCTTTTCAAAACATGTTGATCCCCTTTGACCGCATGGTTACAGATACTGAAAGAACCCTGAACTTGACACTTGAGGATATTGAGCCATTCCCCATGTCTAATGGATGTCCAAGAACACTTTGTAAGAAATCCATCCTTTGAAGCTGCCCCATGTCAAGAACTTGATCCAAAGCATGTCGAAAGCAACTCCAAAATTAATCAAGATCAAAATTTGTATCTCCAAGATACTATAATGATCTAATGGATATTCTCCTATCCACACAAGATGATCACATCCACATAGCACTTACTCCTCCATCTACCCATGAGATGCTTTCTATGGATGGACATGTAGATGATCTTCATCTAGAACAAGATTGTATTACACAAAAAGAGTAGATTCTTAACTCCTACAATCAAACGGAGTTGTCAACATCAGGGATCGGGCCCAAACTCAGATTGAGGACATCATGAATAAAGATATCCATCATTATCCACCCAAGGAAACAAGTCAAATAGAACATCCAGAGTTAGCAGAGCAGCAAATTGAAAGAACGTCAACTACGGTGGTCATCTATCAGAGAACACTTATTGAACAAGAGCTCTTGGAATAGGAGAAATCAAAGCATGAAGGTACCACTTCCACCATACTGGGGGCAACTTCGTCTCAAGCAAACGTCAACATAGGGAGCATGAAGAGTCCTTATGATGAAGCTAGTGTCAATACTACAACCAACCACATCACGAATCTTCATCCACCCATCACCCCATCCATGAATTGGGACCAACTTCGAAGGAAAAATTTCAATCAAAGTACGAAGAACGTTATCAAATCAAAAGAAACTGAGAAGCATAATGGACAAATAAAGTACAAATGGATACCAAAACATACAAAGAAAGATCATCCCTATCAAACTCCATCAGTCAAAGAAACTATGGGGAAAAATAAAAAAGGGAACAGTATCCATCAAAGATGTCCGCAAAAGCAAAAACAGGCTTCTCAAGCAACATATAAAGTGTATCAAGCAGTTGGTCCTAATTCTATGCACACTTCCGTATCCACCCATCATTGCTCATCTTCCCAAGTTTGGAGAGTCAAAGGTTCCAAACTGTCAACCAATCCATCTCTTATCTCTAAACACACTCCATCCATGCCTCCACGCATAATATCCAATTCTTACATTGACCATGTATTGGCAACAACCCTTCATCATAAGGATTCAGAAGGCAATCTATCGCGATGTCTTTTCAGAGACCAGAATCCAACTTTCACGGTATCAACAAAACGATCAAGAATCCCAAAGTTGCATTCAAGTGCACGACTATCTTAGCAAAGTAACTCAGCAGTAGGGATATCAATGAACATCATGACAAGGAGCATCTACATCAACACCACTAGAATTGGTTCAGCATGAATCTTCGATACAAAAAATCAAAAAATGAAAATCCAAAATTAGAAAAAGGATTGAAAACAGTAAAGAAAAAAATCGTCCTCTAATGAAAACCACTACAGTGGCGCTTTGGGCAAGACCATGATGAAAACCTAGCAAACAGGCGTCATGTGTGGAATCGAGCATCTACATACGCCACTTCAGCGAAAGCATCTCATCCCATCCGTAATAAATTGAGCATTCCATCCATCTTATCCATAATAAATCCATCCATCCATGAACCATTTATCCAATCCATTCGCATATATCTACATCCATCATCCAAGTTATTTTGATCTTGATGAAATTTTGGGGCACACTTTATGCTTGCTTACGGTAAAAATCTTGACATGGTCCGTTTTCATTGGTCCTATCCTATGCAGCATTATCTAAGCCATGAAACATTATCCAAATAAGCATTCTTTATCCGAACACCTTATCTTATCGCAAGATAATCCTTGGCATCCTTTACGTATCCATCCATCCATACAGCTATCCGAGCATCCACCCATTGCATTCCATACATTGCTAGACATTGGGGGCAGATATATACATCTTGCTTCGAGAATAAATCTTGATCTATATCCTCCAACTTATGTGGTGATCCGAACATTGGCAAACATAAAATCAAATTGGCCGAAGCATCTGCAATCCAAAATCCAAATCACTAGTCCATGGCATATTTTGATGAAAACATGTCCTTATCAAATTTCATCATTCATCGAACATCAATCCAAACAATCACTATCAATCGCATCTAAACGCATCCTTCAAACATCACATCAAATCATCCAAAACATCGTTTGTTCCAAATCAAGCTTCATCAATCATGATCAATCGAATCCAATCAAAAAATCATCATCTCAGGATATCCTTGTGTTGCTTAACACTATCCTTGCATTGTCATGTATCCTCGACAATGTTATCATTATCAATCCTGATCAATCCAGTCCTCGCATTGTCGTGTATCCTCGACAATGTTATCATCATCAATCTTGATCAATCAAATCCTTGCATTGTTGTGTATCCTCAACAATGTTATCATCATCATCAATCCATCGACCTGATCAATCAACCTTAACTTGGTCTTCAAAAAAATCCCAAACAAATCACTGATATCGTATCCATATCCAAATCTTTAAAATCATGCGAAAATCCAAAAACATCCAAAACATCGAAATATCCAAAAACACTCAAAAAAGAAGAAAACATCAAAAACATTGGAATCCGAACTACGTTGTCTCTGAGCTTAAACATAGGCAAGGCTAATCTCTGATCAGCCCCCGAGACATCAAAATCCAAAAACATTGAAAATTTGAAAATCAAAACATTGGTAAAATCCAAAAACACCAAAAAACAGCCCCAAAACATTTCAAAACGTCAAAAACATCCAAATATTTCAAAAAATCCATTCGTCTCATCTCGCTTGCACCCGCAATAATCAATCATCCATAATAAACTGATCATCACCTTCATCCTTTGGCAACACAAATAGAAACAATCATAGCAAGCAGCAAAATCAAGCTTCAATCGTAAAATCAAAATTGAAACAACGAACCATTGAACACAAAATCAAACTCTTAGTCAGTCGCAAACATGTCAGTCAACCTTATATCAACAGCCTATCAATCAACTTATCAACCATTATCATCCTCCACAATGCATGTCCTAGGATATATCGTTCCGACAATGGGCATCATTTTGGATATCACTTTGGATTCTTATCCTATCAAAACACATTCCTTTGGATAAAGGTATGAAGAACATTGGCGTGTTTTTGTACTTGATCTTTTCTTTTGATTTATCTTATTGCACTCATTCCAAGGACCTCTCGATGATATTCAAACGAAGGATTTAGAGAGATAGGAATGGGGCAACGATCATTATCTTTTGTCTGTTGTGCTTGTTGGACGTTCTTGTAAAATAACTTGGCGAATACTTGCTTTGTTAGGTACGCCCTAGCAAGGTTTCGGTATGTCAAGTGTGAACAAGAATACTCCTATCGCCGCTTCACATTCGAATTAAGAATATCCACTAGGTACAACACCATCTTGGTTCTTGATACCTTGATGCATCATACCTATGTGTGTTATCAAACATAAAGTAAGCGACCCTTTGAAAATCCCAATCCTTGATAAGCAAATCATCATCATTCATTATCATCATCATCTATCATCATCATCTCTAATAAAGTCTCGACCAATCATGGACTTGTTGGATCCTCTTGTCATCATCTCATTTCTGTGCTAACATCATCATCACCAATGCATCCATCATACATCTTGCATCTTGCATACATCTTGCATCCACAAACTGTCAGCATATCACATATCATTCATATCATAAATAATAGGAAACATCGATCATTTCACATGCATTGCATTTGTATCATCATCATAATATAGATTTGTTAGTCTAAGCATCTCATAAATCATCCATAGCATATTGCATCATCAATCTCATCCATCTCATATCATATCATCATTTAAGTTGTTTAGGATAATATAGATTTGTTATTCTAAGAATCTTAAAATCATCTCATTTGCATCTTCATCCATAACCATCCATTTTGAACCTCTTTATCGCGAGATCGACCCTCAAATCGAATATTTTCGCTCGATCTCTCGAGGGGGCAATGTACCAGTGTACTTCTTTCCGCTGGGGCATCCGAAAAATCAAAATTTTTTTAAATTTCGATCGTGGCAAGTTTATTCTTTGAACTAATGCAACAAGTACATTGCTTCAAAGAGGGGCAAAATGTAGACACACAAAATTAGCATTATGCATTTGATCAAAATCACACTCATCCATTCATCAGGGTAAATTCATCAACTTAAATCAAATAAATCAAACTTGATCCTATCATCATCTCTTTGATTAAATAAATCAATCATTTATTTAATTAAATCCCAGAGCATCATTCATCTCCCTTTGATTTGATTTAAATCCCTAAATCAAGTCAAAGTGGTCAAATCAGCCTAATCATCATCCTAGCTAATTAATCCTGATCTAATGCTAATCTCACCCACTTGCATTCTCTAGATTTGGCCACTTGCACATGAAATTGCAATTAATTGATTTATCAAAATCTTTATTTTCAACTTGGCATAAAGGAAGAATATTCTCCAAGTTTGAATCTCCCCCCAAGTGGACATGTACACCAAATAGAGCATTTATGAGGCCTTACATGTCTCTTACATGTCCCCTTCCAAAGGTCAAACTCAGCATTCATTGCCAATTTGAATTCAAATTTTCCCTCTCATGGGCACTCTTCCCAAATCTTGCACAACCATTGGCCTATCATCAATTGACAAGTGGCCTTATCTTATTGGCTTGATCTTTGTCCCACATTTGTCCCTTTTCAACAATCTTAGCATTTGAAATCCTTAAATACAAGCTTCATCTTTGGGAAAATCCTCCACAATTTTATGCAAGGTTACTCTCTTCATTTGAGATTTGATCTTGTTCATCATCACTCCACCATCTTCATAGCATTTTCATCTTAAGCTTTGATTAAGGATTGGGAAAGGGTCACTAGCACATGTGACACCAATCCACTATGGAATAGAGTTTTGACTATGCTTTTATATGCTTACATTTGATCATCTTTGTTTATCTAATTTGCATGTTTCATTATAGTCAAGTATTTCATAGGGATTCTATATCTTATTTGCTTGATTTAACTAACAATACTCATGCTTGTTTGTTTTTGAGCAAAATGCAGATGTAGGGTCTACAACATGCATTTGAAAAAAACTGCTATAAAAAACCCTCCTGGTGGCTCTGTGGTGGCGCCCGGGCGACGCTCCGGTGGTGGGTGGGCGGCGGATTCCAAAATCCATTTAAATTTAATTTAATTTTTCAAAATAAAAAATTTTTCCTTCCCCAAAATGACCCGGACGCGAAGATTCAACTCCAAACTTAAATTTCAGTCCGCGACTCTTTTGTTTATGAACTCGCTACTTTTGAAAACTTCAA
>VDFB02198499.1:0-44842 GCA_007258455.2 Sequoia sempervirens | reverse complement strand
AAGATTTTGGATAGACTGTCAAAATTTATATAGAATTATAATGATGTATATATTTGATTTATATATAATTTTACTTACACTAAGGTATATCATAATGTTTTAAGGGCACCTTTGAATAAATAATCATTAAAAAAATTGTGCTTGCAAGAAAAATTATTACAACAACTAAATAGAAACAAATTGACTCCAGTTTTCCAACAATTAAACTCAACTACTAAGTAAACCCATTTCAGTAACAAGCCTATTCACAGTTTACCATAAATAACCCAAGAAAACCCAATCCAACAATTAGCATGAAAATTCGTACACTCTGGCATGCAAGCAAACCCATTTCAGAAATTCCACAAAAAGTGAAACAATCCCAAGTTTACCATAAATAAACCCAAATGAATATAAACTCGCTCTATGAGTTTCAAAACAAAAAAAATTGTAGCAAAGATGGGAAAAAGATCTAAAGAGGGATTCCTTCCCTAGGCATTTTATACACATTGAGCTAAAACATCTACAAAATACAGTAAAACCCTTCAAATCTTAAGAATGAATTCATGCACATTCAATATTGGGGAACTGGAAAGCTACCAAGAAATTCAGTCTGGAGGCTAACAGAACTATGTATCATTCAAAATTTCTATAACCAAAAATTCATGTTGAAATGTTGAAACAAAAATTTGTAAAGTAATAGTTGTTACAGTAAAACAAATATGGCAATTACCAAAACTAAATACCTTATTTCTTCTTAACTCCTGTACAAATTCAAAATTGTTCTTCTACAAGCCTTGTTCTTAATAAGCTCTGTACAAATATTATTCTTCCTGAAAGTAGCAGATTGGTGGTTTTAGATATCAAAATAAACATATACTACTTGTTTATACCTCAAAAACCGAACCCTTGTAGGTTTTCACAAGAGAGGCCCCTTCTGCTAAATTGCCATCTGGCCTAACGGTGACATCAAAAAATAACCTTGAGCTCTACAATTGTTAAAAAGGAACTGCGTAGAAGCAGAATTCTTTCAATAAAGCAATTCATGTTGATGTTTTTATAGCAATGCAAATCAATCAGAGTATACAGGAAAGCAGAGGCATGTGCTATGAGAAGGGCATTCAAAAAATCTCATTTACAACCATTCTTAGCTAAGGACGAATGCAAGACAATCCTGAAAATATGAACATTCTAAATGTATATGTGAAAGTCAAAAGTGAGTTAAGAGTACTTTTAAATTTCAAAGCACGAGCAGTTAAAATCAGAACTAAAATGTCCTCGCTCAAAGTAGGTGTAGAACCTTTTCTTCTTCAAAATCTAAGGCCAAACACACCAGAGAGAAGATATAGATTGGGGAGATCAAGAACTAAGCAATTACAGATTATGATAAAAAATGCAAAGCTTTATCTGATTTCTAAAAGAATGTTTTATCTAGTGATTGGGTAAACCAATGTATAGAGAGGAATGAGAAAATATGTGAGATAGTGGTTGCAAGAAAACATTCTAGCCAAGAAGCCATGGATTTAGAAAAGACATCACGATGGATGAAGTAAGAATGCCTATCAGGACAATGGAGGATGATAAATACTCCAGAGGTTCTATAAAATTCCACAAAGGGAGAAGGACTATGCATAGCTTTTTCTTCTAGAGGACCTATTTGAGCCTCATAAACAATATATGGAAGGGCCTAATTAAATCTAATGGTCAAGAGTTTTATAAATCTCCTTTTCTCTAATTGTTGGTATGAATTTGTTCTTGTGGGCTTTTGTAGGCTAGACAAGATATAGACTGGGGAGATCAAGAACTGAGCAATTACAGTAAAACAAATATACAAATTACTGAAAATAAATTTGAAATTGTTCTTCTGCAATCCTTGTTTATAATAAGCTTTGTGCAAATGTTATTTTTCCTGAATGTAGCAGATTAGTGGTTTTAGATATCAAAATAAACATAGGTATAATATTGGAAACAAGTAATAGTTGTTATAGTAAAACAAATATGCAAATTACCAAAACAAAATACCTTATTTCTTCTTCATAGCTGTACAAATTCAAAATTGTTCTTTTGCTATCCTTGTTTTTAATAAGCTCTATGCAACTATTATTCAGTAAAGGTCTATTTGTAGAAGAAAGAAGGCGGTGGAAAATTATCTTCCTTCAATTACATGCATGATAGTGTCTGTTGTTAACCAAATTAATTACCATAAATCTGAGTGTCAAACATCTATCAAATCAAATATTGCAGCTCCACATCCTGTTGCATATATTGGTGGGGAGATTTGTGAGCCACTCGGGTTGGAGTTTCGTGCTAGAGGCCATTAAGTTTTGTGTGAGGCTTGCGCTTCTACCAATGGAAAACAATTAGGGCCTCGCCACCAGACTTACGACGAAGGAACTCAGAGTTGGAGTGTAGGAAAAAAGCAAGAAGATCGGTGACCAATAAACAGTTAATGCAAGAAAAAATTTGTTGATCAGCCAACTAAGCTCAACGAACTTCAATGAGAAAATCATTTAACAGAATCTCAACACAAGATCTCAAGTACAGTTATGCATGTATTATGCATCTTTGTGTGTTGGAGGAAGGAAAAATTTCTCCTTGTTTCTCTCCGTAATGGAATAATCTTGTAATTCTTACCATCTAGGTGGCCTTAAACACATAATAATGTGGTAGATGAGGTCAAATTAGATTCTTCGGTGAGAAACAAAAGATGTCATCGTCATACCAATTTGTTAAAGCGGGCTTGTGGAGCCCACAAAAATTAGTCTTGTTCAAGAGAAGATGATCAACGGTTAAACTCTTTTCAATCGTTGGCCAAGTGTTGTGGAGAGGGGTCAACTGTGGATTTCAAAATCTAGGTTGATCTCTCTCAAATAGGATATGCCTTCGGCGTATATTAGCACACATATAGTTTTCTATCGATGTAATCCTTGAACCTCATTTAGGTGCGAGTGCTAGTTTAAATAATATCAAAGTAAAATTAGTATCAAAATCTATGTAAAGATTTAAAAGATATCATTTTGGAGGTGTCTATTTGTTTTAATTAAAAAAATAGTTAAAAATAAGTGTTACCAAATGATATCTCTCAATATCTTTTATATAATTTTTTTAAAGATAGGTTTGTTAATTTTGTATATATATATAGAATACATTTTTGCTAATTATTTTATTATATTTTAAAATTCAAAAGTTAAATGAAAACAAGACAAATTATTGACTTCATGTGTTAAGTTATTAAATATATAATATTTTTTAAATAAAAAGTTATTAAAAAAATAAAAATTATAGAAAATCCATATAAATAAGTAATTAGATAAAAAAGGAAAAAATATTTATTTAAGAATTATGTGTCTGTGGATACATAAATTTTCATTTTTATCTAACATTTTTTTATTACAAAAATTTATTTTGTATATAACTTTTAATTATACTTTTGAAAAGCCACCATTAATTGTTTAGACAATTCTTTTGTTATATTTTTACTTTAAAATATGTACTAAATATTATATTTATATGTAACTTTTTAATAGTTTCATTTGTAAGTATTAATAGATATTTTGAAATTTAATGTCTTTATGTTTAAAAAAAGCCACAACATCATATATTTCTCTCCCCACCTATCACTATAGGTTACACCTCTCAACATAATTATTGGAGAATGTCTCTTGCATGGTGGTTAGGATTTTACCCTTTCCATTATCTTGTGTTAAATTTTTCTATTAGAATTGATAATGTAATTGCTTTGAGTCCTCTTAGTGCTACCCATATGTCAGAGCCATCACTATCAACTAAAAATCTCTTTCATTGGGCCTTATCTTTACTTCTACCATCCAAAGGGTTGGTGGTCTTACATCGCTATTCTAAGTCCTCTCAATAAAATTGATACCTCCCTATGAATCTTTGTTGAGATTTATGTAGAACAAGTCATAGGAGAATCCATAAGAAAGAGATAATGCTACTCTTGTTTGTTGGAAACTCATGAAAGGTGGCAAGGATCTCCTAGATGAAGGGTGGGACAATCCTAATAGACAAAATCCTCAAATGGTCTACATCAATCCATTATTAATAACCAATTTGAAATTTATCTTTATCTAAAATTGTGTCTCTATTTTAAAATCCTTGTGTTCACTCATGTACACACCTTCCATGTCAATTTTAAAGGATTCCAAAGTGTTTTTGGATCTCAAGAAGCATTGACATTGGGATTTGGCTAGTGAGCCTCTAAAGTATAAGTTGAGATTTTTGAAAGGGTATTATGGTCGACCATTAGAGCACATCCAAAAAACTCATCTTTGAACTAGTGACATTATATGAATCTTCCTTATTTGACACACACCATGGTAGCACACAACCAAAAGGACTTTCCTCAACAACTTATGTGTCATTGTTCTACCTTCACAATGTCATATCCTAAGGAATTACTTAATTTTTTAGCACACTCCATAGTTGGCACAAAAGCACTAATAAAAAATCATGCATATGCACAATGTTGCACATGTTTTCTCACCTTGCATACTATACACACCTCTATGGTACCTCAATGAAACTTGTAGTGATATTTTGCATTCTTGTGTTCTTACACAACATCACTTAGGCATTTTGTGGAGCTGGTGCACCATCATAGTTGTGCATATCACTTGTACTAGATCATATAATGCCCTTATACACTTTTGTAGTGTCAAGATGAACATTGTGCAAACACCTACATTATTTCACACATTGTCATGCAAGCACCTACAATCCTTCGTACTCTTATGCAAACACCTATGATACTTTATGTGATATTTTCATCACACGTTGTCATGCATGAACCCATGCATTATTTCATCACATGCCACACCACATGACCTTTTGCAAGTCTTTAACAATGTGTCCCCCATGCATGACAATACATTGCTCATTGTGTGCTACCATGCATGACTTTGCACAACTTCACATAGACAATTGGTGCCTTTAGAAGATATAGACATGGATGACTCTAGCCAAGTAATAAAATTCCAATCATTAGGAAGCACAACTAACAAGTAGTTGCAAGGTCAACAATTTAAATTAGATCATCACAATTTCCATTTCTTATTTGTAACTATATACATGTTCTATATATTCACACATTTCTCACATTGAAGATGAGGATAGATATTGTATAGGCATAAGAAAACCAATTTGGAGTGTTATCCCATTCTAGTCATTAAAATGTTCATTCATACGATCTTTATAAACATCCATTGTAACCTATTTTTTCAATTTGTGAAACTACATAGCATGTATCTGCCAAATACTTCCACATGAATATTGTATAATCTTGTATAGTTGGTTTACTATAATTTATTTACCATTTGCATAATTTGTAAATCACATTCTTTGCAAGAGTGGTTTTTCCCCTAAACCACTTGGGATTTAGATTAGATCTAATCCTAGAAGCATCCCTTGCACTTGTTGAGTGTAAGACATGATCATGTTGCTACCACAATTTGCAAATAAACTACTTCCTAAATCATTTAATGATAAAACATTTTACAACTATCATGGAGTTAAATGCCATTACACACAAACTTGCATAGATATTAAGTATAAGGAAATTTTATAACAAAAAAATCAAGCTTTAAGGGGTTAATGATAATGGAAACTAATTTCTTGTTGCCTAATAGTAAATTAGAAATTTATTTAAATCTATTTCCATATTCGTTACACAATGTTGAAGTAAATGATATGGTCAATAATGATGATAGTGTGAAAAATGAGGATAAATCACATTGACAAGCTTTTGTGGGAAATTTTGGGTCTAATGCTATATCTTCATCTCCTCCTATTTCACCTGTGATTACATGAATATTGTATAATCTTGTATAGTTGGTTTACTATATTTTATTTTCCATTTGCATAATCTATAAATCACATTCCTTACAAGAGTGGTTTTTCCCCTAAACCACTTGGGATTCAAATTAGATCTAATCCTAGAAGCATCCTTTGCACTTGTGGAGTGTAAGACATGATCATGTTGTTACCACAATTTCCAAATAAAAGTTACTTCCTAAAGTGTTTAATGATAAAACGTTTACAACTATAACTGGGTTAAATGTCCTTACACATACACTTGTATATATATTAAGTATAAGGCAATTTTATAAAAAAACAATCAAATTTTAAGGGTTAATGATAATGGAAACTAATTTCTTTTTGCCTAATAGTAAATTAGAAATTTATTTAATTCCATTTCCATATTAGTTACACAATGTTGAAGCAAATGATATGGTCAATAATAATGATAGTGTGAAAAATGAGGATAAATCACATTGGCAAGCTTTTGTGGGAAATTTTGGGTCTAATGTTACATCTTCATCTCCTCCTATTTCTCCTCTGATCACATTTTTTATGATGTTAATCAAGACTTTGGGTTATGTCATGTTACCACACAACTTTGGGCAAAAAATGGTACACATCTTATGCCATATCATCCCTACTATGGATTGATTCTCTATATTACTTGGTAGACCATGCTTTAAACATTTAATAATGATTTATTTGATAGTAAACCAATGTTTTAACTTTGTTTATGAGTGTTATAAATATTCAAAGAGATAGGGCCAAACCAATCACAAATTTGAGTTAGTCCACTTTAGATACATATATATCCAACTCCAAAAGAAGCTTCATATGAATATTAAGAGGTTTTTCATAAAATATTTCAAGAGTAAACAAAGAAACAAAAGAAGAAACAAAAAAAAACAAAAGCCTAAAATTGAACATCCTATACCCAAATAGAAAAGGAAGAGTCAAAGAAAGAAAGCATCCAACAAGTACACAAGAAAGAAGCAAAAGTTATAGAAATAATTGAATTTCATGCATAAAATTCCATATGGAAACCTATACAAGTGGTTATGGCAAATCAAATGCCTATCATTCCACAAAAATCACAAGTTAAGAAGTTCAAGAATGGATAAGAGAGCAAGTTTATTAAAGACATTGATCATGTGGTATACCTAGTGTAAAGGAATATCAAGGCAAAACACATAATTTAAAAGACAAGCAAAGTAAAGCAACAAGAAAAAGAAACGAAGACAAAGTTGAGGATTTTTCTTGGGAAGAAGAAGATGATATATTAGATAAGCCGCAAAAGGGAACAATTAAAAATTTTACTCAATGAGTTATCAACATCACTATAATGTATCTTCATATATCTCTATAGTTTCACTTTCACCTTTAATCTTTTTTATTTTTCATTTTGCTTTTTCACTTTGACCATTTTTATTATGCCTTGTTTGTCTTTCATTTTATGCCCATCTCACCTTCTATGTTTATTTATATGCTTGCTCTCCCCCACTTGGGATACTTTAGCTTACAATGTTTTTTGCTTAAATTGCATTTTCAAACACATAGTCACACCTTTTTCATATATTTGCTTCATCTACTTCCTCCCCTTTTCTTGTTTTCTATAGTTAGACACTTTTGTCTCTTGTCCATCTTTTCCCCTTTTTATCCATTCTCGGCTTTTATGCCTTTGCTTTTACCATTTTGTTTGCTTTCATTACCTTATTACCCTTTTATCATATGCTTGTTACACATTTACCTTGCTTTACCTATATCTATTATTCTTATTTTATTATGAGACATACATCTTTCCATTTTTATTAATGCAGTTGCTTTGATCCTACATTGTTATACTATGCTTATTAGAGCTTACACATTGAGCCTACATTGATACAACATACTTATTAGAGATTTTTTATTGAGCTCATGATCTTACATTTCTATATTGTGCTTCTTTATAGCTTAAATTTGGAGCTTATATTGACACATTATGCTTTTCGAGTAATTTATTGAGCCTACATTGCTATATTATGCTTCTAAAGCATACCCTTTATACTATTTACATTATTCTTGCCACATACTTAACATTCATACTTACATTGGGGGCAACATGCATTCCATCATTACACTTGATATTACCTTTTTACATCCTTACATCCTTACCTTCCCTTTCTACTTTGTGCACCTTCACAGTGTAACAACCCTCTTCTTAATACTCAAGTAATCTCAAGAATTTACTAGAAGGTAAATAAACTTAGTAAACATGAGAGAGATTTTAAAAAATAAAAATAAAATTAAAACATTTGTTTAAGCACAAGAATAAAGTATAACTTTTCTAGATAAATTCAAACTTGAATTCATATGTAATTGTAACTAGAATCAAGAGAATCCCTTACACTATTCATTTATATCACATAAGATATACTTAGCATAAATAATAGTTTTACCTCATAGGTTGATTGTCATAAACCATAACATGGAGTTCACTGCATCTGGAATGTTGATGTCGATCTTCACGAGACTTTGTGAGTCTTTTGCTACAGAGGGAGAGCATCATCCTAGTGCTTTTCCGCCAACCACGGACTCAAGTGGTCCCCCGCACACTACCTAATGGGTAGTGCCCCGTCCCTTCACGAAGGGTATAGATATAAGGAGTTGTCAAGTTTCACCATTTGAATCCTAGTGATGTGTCCTACATAACTCAATCGACCATACAACTCTAGATACCTTCTAGCTAAGTATGATCATTCTGATTGGTCATGCCATCTAGACACACACTTCTAACTCGTCTTAGAACTATCACAATTTGAAGTTTTAATTACTCTATTGGTACTCTAGACACAACTAGTCTGTAAAGAAAACCATTCTAGCCAATCTGATGTAGAACTAATCCTTATCTAGGATATACATGTAATGTAAAGATTTAGGTATTTCAAACCTTTTCAAAAGTTCCTTATTGCATTCTTGCAGTATCTAAGGTTTATGACGACCTGCCATTTACTTCTCAAGATTTAATACCCAATATCTCGATGTGTTTAATCGAGTTTCAACATTATCGAAGAATCTCTTAAGGTGTTATAAAGACTTCCTATCTTGCTCTATAGTTTTCTCGACCTTTCATTGACAATCAAAATATATATGTACAATGTCATATCTGACATAAGAGTTATAGATTTCCTACATCCTCCTTGTTTCAATACTAGGGTTTAGCTTCTCTAACCCAACACATGGAAATATCCACATCCCTATTTTCCAAAGGTAGTAGCATAAGTGTAACAAAACATAAGAACAAATACTTCTAGTCTTTCCCAGACCACTTAACATTTCTCAAATTCATATTTCATGTAACATGAATAAGCGTAATATTCAAGGAATATTCCCATTGATATATATATATATATATCTTAATGAGTACCATTATTTCTCATAACTAGTACTTGGACTAAGTTCAATCCTTCAATCCTTCAACCTTTCTAGGTTAGATTCGTAAAAGATAATAAATTACTTTCGACTTCCTAGTCTACTCAAGGTTACTCACATTCGAATAAGGATAGGTTATAAACTCATAACAACAAACCCAAGTACAAAAGACATGTTACAGGTTGAGTTTCGGTCGCCCAACATCCCCTTATCAAAGTTGGTCATTCACGTTATAATGCTAGCTCTCCAATGAGAATCAATTCCTTCCCATAATAAAGACATTTTCTCAATGTGCTCATAATATAATTAGAGCAGTAACTTTGTCTCAAACTACATTGATTTGATGAAGCCAATAAATAAGATATTCTATTATCTTAAATAGTCTTTATGGATCCTTAGAAGTAAAACTTGTAACTCCAAAGTATCCTAACACATGATCCTCCCTTATAGGGTAGACTATACTTGAAGCATATATTCCCACACTTAATTTCATTAGAAGCTTAACAATATTTTGGGAAAGAGAGCTTTAATTCCCAGACTACTACATGTTTTAGATCAATAGATCAAGGTAAGAAACCTTTACTAAGAATTAGGTCCATTGTATTTTATTTAACTATGTCTTGGTTCCTGCCTATTTTCCTACAAGGTAGGGTACCTATCCAATCACTGCCTGGATGCTATTTGGAAGGATTTACCAAGGATAACATTTTCATGAGAATACTACTTGGCCCAGTACTCTCACACACATATGTGCACGACAAGAGACAACAAAGCTATTTTGGTCTCTTTCTCACTGTCCTGAGGACTCATCACTAAATCTCTTTATGTTAAACACCGTTCTAAGTTTTCCCAAGAGTCAAAGTTACTCTCCTACTACTTCGTCTCTCCTGCCACTATTCAAAATGATGATATAGCCTTTTAAAGGATTCCTACTCCACAACCCATGGATTTTCCTACACAATAGTGGAGTTTGTGAACTTTTCATGGCCTACCATCTAGGATATTATACGTACAACCTATCTGGTTATGGATGGTTCGTAAACATTTGTGACATACATATATATCCACTTTCTTACCTTACAATAATCATAGTATGATTTACGTGCAAAAGAGACATCTATTCTTCTCGTTATTTGTGTTACAAAGAACATTTCGAAGATTCCAACGAAGTACTTCTTAAACAAAATCAACAAGGGAATATAGAAGTCACTTAACTTATAATATCAGCGAGCTCATGCCCAACTTCTAGATATGCTCTCAATTTGAGTTGCTCCTCATATCTTCTTCTCTTGCTCATAACTTGTGCAGTATGGTTTTATTGAAGGATTCTTCCTCTGACATGAATTTCCTTTCTTGCTCGCTTGGCGACCACCTTTCTACAATGACTAGATTCTAAATATTTCTGTCGTTAACAAAACTACCCTCATGTCTTTGACCTTCCATTTTTTTTATTAGTGTTCCTGAATTTTTCTTCTAGATAGCAGCGATAAGAAACCTTAGCCACCCACCCGAATCCATTCCCAATTGAGTATCTCTAAAATTAGAAGTAAAACAGTTATCAAGAGTTATCGAACGGTTACTGATTTCTTCCCCCCATCTTCCAAGATGGGTTCACAAGAATCAGTTATAAGAAATGATATACCTAGAGGTCGATAGAGAAGAACAATTTTCTCATTAACATGACACGGGTTTAGCCATCGTTCAGATCATCCTCTCTTCCATTCCCCACTGCCACTCTTACTCGTGGATCCCCCCAAAATGCCCGCAAGAATTAGTTATAAAAAAACTGATATAAAGACGGTTATAGAAACTAGTTCTTTGAAGCGGTTATAGAGGTTACGTCTTTATGGCAAGCCATGACTTTGATGAGGATCTTCATTGAATTTAAAAATACTAGAAACTTATTTTGCCTTTGTGGCATTTCCTCATAACCTCCCAGGGTTTAGTTTAGACAATGCTTTACTATAAAGTCCACTTTGAAACTAACTGAGCTCCTCTCCAAAAGAGTCGAGCTTACCACTTGAGTTACAACTTGAATAGTCGTCAAACATTAATAAGCCTCTTACATACCTTTCCAAATTTCCACCATAGACCAAAAACAATAAAGGTTGCTCGAAGTCAGATAATTTATTGGCTTATGTGCGAGGAGCCACGTTCCCATGTAGGGAATGCCCAAACATAGAGTTTGAACCCACGCTAACTTGGTGAGATGCCTGCAATCTCAAAAAGATTTTTAATAATCTTTGAGTTTAGACTTTTGCCACATTCACCTTATTGGTCGTGGCTAAACAAAAGCCATTTTTTTATCTAGAAAGAAAAACTTATATGAATAGGCATACCTATGCCATCTCAATAATCAATAAGCTTCTCAATTAAGTTGAGAAAACATATCGATATATCATGCCCCTCCATAAAAGGAGCCTTGTCAAAATAGTGGACTCAGTGACTGGCTTAGTCGTTAAAAGTATCACCAAATACAACACATATAAATGATAAATCATTCCACAATTTAGGGTTGGTAACACAATCTCACACGATCGACGACGTTGATCTTTTGTCATCTCTCGAGCGTATTCACTCCTTAAAACAAACTCAAGGATATTAATCATAATGACTTCCTTTTGCAAGGAATCGGGTTAATATTAGTTCCTCGACTTATTAAGCCAATTCAAACTATTAAAAGGCAAAAAAACAAAATGAACAACCAATTACGCAATTGAGGTCACAGCGTAAACTCATTTACGACATAAGAAGCGATGTGCTTGACATAAAATTGTCTTAGTCGCAAAACAACTAAAGTTCAACCTTGACAACGTCACTATCCCCAAAACGACTAGGTTCACATTAAGCAACTAGAAATAGACTTAAGACGGTGACAACTTGTTCTATTCCTTGTAGCTATTCCCTTCTCTCTGATGATGCTCTCCCTCCCTTTCTCAGAGGGTGGAAACCTATTTCCAAAATGCAACTTGCAATCAACAACACAAGATTAGTGTTTCAGTAATCATTTTCATAATCCTCATAAGATCATCACATCTTGACAACTTTTAAACACATGTCAATTTTAGTCAAATAAACATGACTCATGAAAACATTGATTTTCTAGCCATTTTAACTAAACATCAAATCATTGAAACATGCATAATCATCTACTAATTACTTTAAAGTAAAAAGTAAAACATAGTTAAAGTTAGGGGTGTAACACAGTCACATCCTTATATTTGGGGCCATCATATTACCTTTAATACATCTTAGGCTTTCATAACCACACTTTTAAGGGAATCATGCCATCCCCAGGACATGTCTTACCATATGTTCTATACATAGTAGGGGCACAATGCCTTCCCTAACACATTACATATTTCTAACCCACATCCACTAGGGACATGTTTCCTTACCTACACCATTGTGTGCTCATGCTCTTGGGTGCCACATCAAGTTCATATGTTGCTCTAGTCTCTATGTACTTATTGTAGTGATTTTGGCCATGAAAGTCACATTAGCATTTTACATTGCCCATGTTGGAGGCAATATTACCCTATCTCTAGCCTATTTTGTCAAGGTGCATGCGAAAATAATGGTTAATCTCTTGAAATTCTTTGGTCAGAAATCAAATACCCCTTGCACAACCTTATCCTATTTGTACTTGCAGTATCCAAATACTACTCTAAACCCCAGTACAGCCAATACAACTACTCTGAACTCCAGTACAGCCAAAAATAAATAAATTATAAAACATAATTTACGCCGAAGGCGTATCTTTATTTAAAGAAGACAAAGCTAAAAATGGCAATCAATGGTTCATATCAATCTGCTGGCTATTAAACGGATCTCAACCGTTCATCATTTTTCATGCTTTTAAAAAAAATTTAAAAGTCTTCATTTATTTCTACAGACAAGATCTCATTTTGGTAGAATTATTAACTTTCTATAGGGCTCGAAGTATCGTGTCGGCCTTGTCTGACAGTCGGTACTTTCTCCGTCAGTTTGGCCGTTCTTTGTTTTGCCGACCTTTGTATCTCCTCAACGACTTTTCATTTTTCCTGTCGGATCTTTGTTCTCCCTGCAGCCCGTGGTACCTACCTCCGGCCTCCATCCGCAGGCTTCTTATCGGATTTTTGTTCTGTGTACCCGCCATCACTAGCATTTATTGAAGTCTGCCTAAGTCCGCGGGGCCTCGACCCTTCCTACCGCCGACCACCACTTGCATCTTCGCCAGCCAAAGACCCCATTCTTTTCTGGCAGCCCGTACTTCGCTCATCACCGCCTCCTAAGCATCGCTGGCCCGTGCTTGGTTGTACAGAGGTAAGGCCCAATTCAGGGACAACCCGAATCATAACAAATAGGAAAGCGGGGGCCCCAGGATCACCTCTCAATGGTTAGCTGGAACTGTAGGGGATACCCTTGGAAGAGGGGGCCTGGTTTGGGGCCCATAGCAGAGGGAAAATATATTATTGCTCTCATGGAAACACATGAACATGAGGGCTGCAGGATACCTGAATTTGAAGCCTATAACAAAGTTTCAGTTTGGAATGAGTTAACGAAAAGTGGCAAGGGACATGGCGGGGTGACAATCTTGGTTAGGAAAGAATGTGAAAAATTCATAAAAATTGAAAAAAAGACCCAAATAACCAATACATTTGGATGAAAGTGGCAGATGGGGAGTCTACAATTTGGATCGCAGTTTGCTATTTCGCCCCTTATGGATCTAAAGTGTACAAGAAGAGGAGCCTAGATAGAGAAGATCCATATGAAGCATTAAAAATAGACATGACAAAGTATGGTGCTATAGGCAAGATCATTTTGCTTGGAGATTTTAATGCAAGAACAACAAATAACCAAGCTTTATGCTTTAGTAAAGAAGAGAGGCATAATAGTAATCCGTTGTGGTTAGAGGAAGAAGAAAATCAGAGGTGGAAAAGAATATCTCAAGACTCAAAAGGTGGTGTTTCGTCTTTCGGTGCAAACTTGTTGGGGTTTTGTTGTCTTCACGATTTAATCATATGTAATGGCATAAATACATTGCCGAGGTCAGGGGCCTTCACATGTCACACTTATAATGGGCAAAGCTTGGTGGACTGTCATTGGTTCACAAAGTATTATACCAAAGATAATTGAGGTTCAAATAGGGGGCTGCCCATTAGAGCTAAAATCTGATCATAGTCCTATTTACATTAAACTTGGAATGGAAAATGATATCCAGCCGAGAACTAGTTCGCAACCTGACAAAAGAAGGGATCTTCAAGATAAAATTCTGCTAACCCGCGAGAATCAAGACATATTTAGAAACATGCTCGAAAAACAATTAAAAGAAATAAAAAGCAGTGGCAGCCCCAACAAAAACCAAAACTTTATAAACAATAGCAAGCTGATGTCAATCATTCACAAAGGTCTCACATCATGCAAAAGAGCTAAGGGTAGAAGAAATTCCAAATGCAGTTTTCCAGCTAATCCATGGTATGACGAAGAGTGTAAGGCAGCTAAAAGGGGTTTGAAAATTTCCGGAAAGGAACATGCAAACAAAAAATTGTATGAGAAATTAGTAAGATTAAAAAAAGAGGAATTCATGATAATAAGAAGGAAAGAACTAATTTCTCTTGGAAGGCACAACCCGAAGGGTTTTTGGAGAGAATTGCAGCAGGCTAGAAGTACAAATGAGAATAACATCACAGACATTCAATGGTTAGAATATGCAAAAATACTGTATGAAAGAGACCAAGAAAAAACCTTACCTCCAGCAATAAACATTAATGATAAACTTTTCACCACAAAGGATATCAAGGTTGGTATTAAAGCTTTGGCAGTGGGGAAGGCTCGGGACATCGATGGTTTACAGGCTGAATATTTGAAATGGGGTTTAGAGATCTTGGCACCGCATATCAAGAAGATTTTCAATAGGATCATTCAACATGGGTTTCCAAAAAATTGGACAACAAGTGTGGTTATCCCTCTTCACAAGAGCGGGGATGTCAACAATCCATCAAACTACCGCACCATAATGATTAATCCCCTTTTTGGGAAGCTCTTTGGGAGCATGGTGGAACGTAGAATCAGTTGTTGGGCTGAGAAGGAAGGTAAAAGGGTGAAAGGGCAAGCTGGGTTCAGACCAAAGCATTCTACAATTGATCATTGCATCACTCTCAGACATATGGTAGGAAAAGTTTGGGATAAACAAGGAAATGAGGTTTTTTGCTGTTTTGTTGACTTCAAAAAGGCTTTTGACACAGTCCCTAGAAGCAAACTTTGGGACAGAATGGAGCAACTTGGAATTCCGGAAAAGTATAGGGCTGCTGTTCATAGGCTTTATGATCAGGTCCACGCCAAAATCAGAACAAAGGTGGGTCTTTCAGAGTGTTTTGGGAGTGACATTGGGGTCAAGCAAGGCTGCCCTTTATCTCCCACTTTATTTGGGCTGTACATAGACAAGTTAGAAGAATGGTTAGACAAGAGGGGGGGCGATGGAGTGTTCTTAGCCACTTATGTGGTTAAATTGCTGCTATACGCAGATGATCTTACCTTAATGGCAAATTCAGAGAATGGTCTTCAAGAACATCTAAAAGCCTTAGAGTTGTTTTGTCGGGATGTAGGGATGCAAGTGAACATCAGCAAAACCAAGGTCATGATTTTTACGCTGAAAAGAGCTAAGAAACAATTGAACTTTATGTTTGAGGGAAGCTCTTTGCAAGTGGTAAATGAATACAAATATTTGGGTCTCAATTTTTGCAGCAATCTCAGTTGGGAGACTTGTAGGGCAAAAAGGATTCAAGGGGGCTGGAAAGCCCTCTACTTGCTTCAAAATAGATGCAGATCAGCTGAGCTATGGGACTGGAAAACAAAGAAGAAATTATTTGGGCTGCTTGTCACTCCAGTAGTATTATACGGCTGTGAAGTTTGGGGCTGCAACACTTCAGCTCTAAAATGGAGGCAAATAGAAAGATTACAAAAGCATCTAATCACCAACAGTTTTAAAATAAAAAGTACAGTCCCGTATGAGATTGTCCTAGCTGAAGCGGGGGCTTTCCCAATGGAAATGGCAGCATTAATCCGTTTATTAGGTTATTTGAAGAGAATTGAGAATATGGGGGAACACCGGTGGCCCAAAATTGTGGTGGAAGAAAACTTAACTAGAAGGAAGAGCACGTGGATGAGGCAAAATACCAAGTGGATGGAAAAATGGGGGATAAGCATGCAAGAGTGTCCAAACACCAATGTAGAAATTAAAAGGTTTGTGAAGGAGAAAGCCAAACAAATCCTGTGGTCAAAACAACTTAGTAGAAAAAGGGAATATTATGTTTTGCACTTTAACCACACTTGTGATCACGGGCAAAAGTATTACGTGGGGGAAAATATAGAGTGGAAGGCTAAAATGTTGATAGCCCAGCTGAGAACTAGCTCTCATCGTTTGAGATGTGAAACGGGGAGATGGACAACACCCAAGGAGGCATGGGCTGATAGGATTTGTTGTTTCTGCTCTTCGGGTTTGGTGGAAACAGAATGGCACTACATCATGTAGTGTAAAGCGTACGAGGACATTAGGTGCAGTTACTTGGATCTGTTTAAAGTCAAATCGTTAGAGGCTTTGTTCAAAGAGGAAAAGATCGTTGAAACGACAGGTTACCTGATCAAAATACACAGTAGAAGAAACAAAATTAGCAAAGAGTTAAAGGGAAACATAAGTACTCAGTGAGGTCGGCGGGTGCTCGGTTTGTATCAAATTGTGGTTTCAGTTCTGTTTTGGGGTCCCATAGGCCAGCTGGTCTCGTGGACGTAATTAAAAGCATTCATTCATTCATTCTGCCTTCCATCCGTGAGACATTCTGTGATAGGTTAGAATATTAATTCGGCGTAGCAAACAAATTTTAATTCATTGAATACATAAATTTTAAATTCATTCCATCACCTTGAAAAGTATAAATTTAATTTCTTTGTTAGTCGATTAAAGACACTCCAAACGTCAACGAAATTATAAATTATAAAAAAAAATATTTTCTCCATTAAAATAACAAAGTCAAATTACCAAATTTCTCGGATGAAGACATGGCTTTAGACGACTGTGATATACACTTCTTTGGTTTACAACTTATATAGAGATTTCTTTAGTTACAGATTAGAAAAACAAGGAAGAGAGTGTTAGTATATATTGTTTAGTTTGAGCGCACTAAGTTTTTTCTTTCATTTTTAAAATTAAGTTGTGATTATTAATTTTAATTAGAGTGTTTTCAAATGTGATGGATATTTTTAAGTATTTATGAAGTATTTTAAATAGTTAGAATAGTTTTTGGTATAAATTACAAATTATAAATTTAAAAAATATATTTTAGATTATAAATTGATTTTTTTAATTAAGAATTTGAATTTTATTAATGTAAATAATAAATAAAATATATTTTAGATCTAAAATTGTAATTAAAATATGTTTTTATTATAATTTATTTATGATTATTAATTAGTGATTGTATTATTTAACAAGCAAAACTTAGTCAACTTGATACACATACTAAGAATCATTTTATTTTCATTTATTCCATTGGAACCTTCCAATTTAATTTTGTTATTTAATTTTTTATTTTTCAAATAAATTAATTTAAGTAATATTATATTAAAATATTATATATTGATTATATATTATGTTTATATTTAATAATATATTTTATTTTATTTCTAAATTATTATTTTCATTTATTTGAAAGAGTTACTTTTTATTATATTCTGACTTACAATTTAACTTATATTTTAGTTAATATAATACTAGCAATTGCACCTTAGTGTGCAATGGGTACACCGAAGAGGTGTGAAAGGTGATTAAGAAAAAAATTGTTTATTTTTTTAATACATTTGTGTAACACATGAGTCCAATTCGTAGGTAATTTAGCAGATGATGTTTATGCAACAAAAGTCTTATTGGAGAAGTGATATATGAAAATCAACTATGCATCCACTTACATGAATCCAAACATGATCAAAATAAAGCCTTTGAATCTAAGAGAGCTTGCCCCTAGTGGTTTGACAACTTCCTTAGGGTATTTTTAAATACCACGTTTTCCTATTGAATAGTTATAAGCAAAGGACATATTGAGTTAAAAAATAAAGGTATGAAATCAGTATGATTATATCTATACAACACAAAATAGATATACACAATATAAAAATGATCCAAAGTCACATATTCAACCCATAAAAAGAGAATTCCACATAAAATCCTAGATAATAAATACATTTAGATGACTTCTTTTTGTATACCAAAAAGCTAATTTTACAAATTATCAAATTTTATTCATCATTATGTTGATATTTTGCCACAAGGTTGATCTAAGAGAGCTTGCCCCTAGTGGTTTGCCAAGTTCCTTAGGGTATTTTTAAATACCACCTTTTCCTATTGACTAGTTATAAGCAAAGGACATATTGAGTTAAAAAATAAAGGTATGAAATTAGTAGGATTATATCTATACAACACAAAATAGATATACACAATATAAAAATGATCCAAAGTCACATATTCAACTCATAAAAAGAGAATTCTACATAAAATCCTAGACAATAAATACATTTAGATGACTTCTTTTTGTATACCAAAAAGCTAATTTTACAAATTATCAAATTTTATTCATCATTATATATAAAATTAAATAATCTAAACCTTAACTATCATTAAATTCAAATTAATTATTTTTAATTATCACTTCCAAATAACTAGATCATTAATTATTAATTCATAAAAGTATATTAAAACAAATAATAATAAAATAAATGTTTGTTAAAAATAATGATATCTTATTAGTATTAAGAATTATCTTGCTCTTCAATGGTGGATAGCACTAGCATTACATCACTATGAGAGAAGAAAACTTTTTACTCTATTTTTTAAATATTTATTTTATTATTACTTATAATTTTATTTTGTTATGCATTTAGTACAATTCTCATGAAATACCAAAAGTGATAGATATAAATTACTATTAATTTATTAGCCTATTAGAATTAGGAAAAGGTTATTGACCATTACAAGTATGTGGGTTGTGAGCAGCCCTACGTGTCAACCATCCTTCTCTAACAACCGAATATACATTACAATGGTAATTTGCTTCCTTATTTTAATAATAAAACAATGAATTATAATAAAAATGATTACACGGAGGGACGCTGCAAGGGTGCCTGGTGGCATTCTGCAAAGTAGTTCACGTGCCTTACTCTCTGCTGCCACATTTTGCATGCATAACAGGGAGTAATATTTTTAGATCTGTTTTTTTGTTTATTATGAATAGGTTGAAGCACCTATTATGGAGGGATTGGTTCGCAAGCTTCATCGACATTGTTGACTGCATAAGGCATTTTGTGAAGAATATTGAGGTAGGTCGCTTGGCATGGTTTTAGCGAGTTTTCTTTTTATGAATCTGTACACAGCCAATTGTGTTTTATTTTATTCTAAAACAATTATGTTGTCCTTAATGAAACATGAGCGGTTGCTAGTGTGAGAGCTGCAAAATATTATGGTTTGGACATCCTTGTTGAGGATATATAGGTGTTGGCTCTTCTACCAATTTTTTCCTTGTTGAATTAGAAAAATCTTAGGCTCTATCTGGACCTTAAAAAATAACGACATTCATTTCTACATTGTTGATTTTGCACTGGCAGGATGTGTCTGATGATGTTACTCACTTTCTTTAGCAAAGGAACCCACAATACCTCAAGTAGATAGGCGTTTTAAGGTAAGAATATTTTGAAGCATCTGTAAGAATTTTTTGTTTGAAAATTTTGTATTATTTTAGAAAATGTAAATGATGATGTTGCATTTTTGTGACTGAACCCCCTTGCCCTACTGGTTACAAAATCTTGATCGGGAGAGCATTTATCCTTTAGCATTTGAAAGATGAAGCAATTGAAAGCATCCTCAACAACTTTTTCTTTCGTATGGAGCGATTTGAGTAAGGGTAGCATAATCAAATCGTGAATCTTTCAAACATGTTTGAGGAGGGTATCTGCATAAATGGTCAATGGAAGTGTCCAAAAGATGACAATGATTTTAGTTAGAAAGATGCCTCAAAACCCAAACGGGGCTGCCTTCCACACAGTCCTCTGGTCTGCTCTGAGAAACCCATAATGAGCAGCACAAAAAGTTATTAGTTTTTAGAACTGGACCATGTTTCCTATTTTAGTTATAATTTGGGAATTGCCTCCATTCCAGGTTTGCTCTCAAGAGAGGAATGTAAAATTTCTCTTGTAAAGCTGCTTTTTTCATATATGGTGGCCTTGAAAATGCTTCTAGTGCGTATTGTTATTTGGAATCCAATGTATACTCTCTGAAAATGAACACTCCTAGTGATCTATTTTATGATTCCACTACTTATATTCAAGTTCGGAGAAGCCCCAAGCTTACTATGTGCTCAGTTATTCGTATCAGTGTTTTTGCTAGTGGAATGGTTGTTCTGTTTCTCGTATTGTGGGTCTGGATAGCAAGATATTAAAAAGGTAAGAAGAAGCAGAGAAGAGATGAAATTGACAATGATGATGAGGATGATCCTTCAAACTTGCAGACAAGGTTACCCTTGTGGTTCTCATTCCAGGAATTGCAAGATGCTACAAGTGATTTATCCCTAAGGCTCGACAGTGGGGGATCCGATTCAGTTTATAAGGGCGTTCTGCTTGATGGCACAAAGATTGCAGCGTTATCCAATATTGAAAACGTCCTCTATGAACGCCACCTTCAAAATGTAGGTGGGATTGCACAAACACGCCATCTATGAAGCCTTGTCACTGTACTCAGACAATATTGGGTGGTGTTCTGTGATGTTGACATTGCATTGGGCGAGGATTTGGTGATAAGGAAATAGGCGGACAGGATCACTTTAATCATCTCTCGGAAAGACTGAGCCATAGATTCATTATTTTAGGTTGGGCATGTTCATATTGGACACGCCTTCGGTGAAGAAAATACACACGACTATGCTCAACGGCTGCGATGAGTACAATAGTCTCCAGGATGACCTCAACCGTAGGGCGTAAAAATCAGTTTCACTCATTTCATAGTAAGATACGCCTTCGGCGTAAATTACATTTATAATTTATTTAAGGTAAAATTTGATGTGTATATATATATATATATGTATAATTTGATTTCTAAGTTTATTATATGAAATGTAGATTATATTTTAATAATAAAAAAAAAATTATAAATAATTTTATTATACTTACTATTATATATTATATTTTTAAATAAAACTATTTATTATATAAAATGATTAAAATAGTTTTATATATTCAAAATAAATCAAAATTTATCCTAATTGACTTTCCACACTTCTACGTACCCATTGCACACTAAAGATGCAATTGCTAGTTTAATTTTAATTGACCGATTTGCAGGTCCAACGTCAATCTTTGCAGGGCGAAACATTAAAAATAGCTTAGAATCACATCTGACATTCACAACAATCATAAAGTTTTCAAACATAATTAACAACAATGAAGAACATTATGTCAAGGGTTTAGCTTATTACTGCAAATCAGCTGTGTAAGCCTCAGTAGGGACGTTATTTCGAGGGTTTCAGATACACTCTGTTATTTAACCAACAACATCAAGCACCCAGATACCATTAGGGTTTATACAAAGCCCCCGTTGACCAGAACAACCTGAGCATTAACCCACTCTCCTTCATCGCTGGCCAGGAATGCCACGACGGGCGCCACGTCAGTCACCTCGCCCATTCGTTCAAGTGGGCCTGCCTCCACAGCTCGTTGGATGGCGTCAGAAATCTTTGATGTAACCAACATATCCGTGGCCACCGCCCCCGGGGCCACGCAATTCGCAGTAATCTTGGTGCCCCTCAATTCCTTGGCCAATATTTTGGTCATGGTCTCCACGGCGGCCTTGCTGGCCGCATATGTTGCATTTCCAGGCCTCAGTGTCGCCACAATTGATGAGGTTATGTTTATAATGCGACCCCCTCCGCCTTTGACAACTCTGTTGGCGGCTTCCCTGGAGCAGAGAAAGGCTCCCTTACAGTTCACATTGAAGATGGACTCCCACAATTCTTCCGAGGTGTCCGCCAGGGGTGTCCATTTGGGGTCGGCAATGCCCGCGTTGTTAACCACGATGTGCAGGGCACCGAATGCTTGCTCCGCCACGTCAAAGAGGTTGCTTACTTCGCACGCCTTGGAAACATCGGCCTTGCACGTCACGGCTCTTACTGTATCACAGTCCTTGTTGATTATAGAGGCAACCTCTTCTGCTTTCTCTGCATTTCCAGCATAATTGATCACCACTTTTGCCCCCTTGCGCGCCACGTGAAGCGCGATTTCTTTGCCAATCCCTCGTGAGGCGCCCGTCACGATGGCCACACGATCCTTCAAACTACTCTGATCGGCCATTTGGGGAATTGTGGAATTAGGGGAATCTCAAATGTTTCTTTATACAATGTCTGGAGGTTACTGGTCAATGGTATTGTTCAAACTGTCTACAATCTCCCAATATAAATTATTAAAAATTTAACATCTATAAATAATAAAAAATAAAATTGAAGTGATATTTATTAAAATCTATATATATATATATATATAATTTATAAAAATATATTTTAAATAATATTAATGTAAAATTAGTATACTATTTAATCTATGTAAAAGATTTGGGGGCGGGGGCCCTAGCTCGGTTGGCTAAGTAATTCCGTTGCGGCTCTGCTGGTCACGAGTTCTAGTCTCCCCCGTCCCCGTGGTACCGGAGGGAGCGCCGCCGGTCACGTTAAAAAGTTTACCAGGCGCACTGCAGTTTATAGGGGGTCGTGCTACCCGATTCTGCAGTCTAAAAAAAAAACTATGTAAAAGATTTAAAAAATATCAAAAAAACTATGTAAAAGATTTAAAAAATATCATTTTGGAGGTGTCTATTTGTTTTAATAAAAAAAAAATAGTTAAAATAAATGTTTTCAAATGATAACTCTCAATATCTTATATATAATTTTTTTCAAAGATAAATATGTTATTAATCAATAGTAGAGTTCAAATTGTGTACCATCTTCCAATATAAATTATTAAAGATTTAACTCCAGAAATAATAAAAATTAAAATTGAAGTGATATTTATTATAAACAAAAAAATGATATAATTTTTACAAATATCTTTTAAATAATATTAAAGTAAAATTGATATAAAAATTGCATTTGGACTTATCTATTTCTTTTAATTAAAAAATTAGTTAAAATTAAGTGTTTCCAAATGATATTTCTCAATGTATTTTATATAATTTTTTGTAAAGATAAGTATGTTAATTTTTTATATATATTAATTACAATTTTGTTAATTATTTTATTTTTATTTTAAAATTTCAAAAGTTAAATGAAAACAAGACAAATTATTTACTTCATGTGCTAATTTATTAAATAAAAAATTTACTAAAAAGAGTAAAAATAATAGAAAATCCAGACAAATAAGTAAATAGATAAAAAAAGACAAATATTTTATTTATTTAAGAATTATTTTATTTTACTCTAGAATTATTATTATTATTATTTTAATACAGTTATTTATTTTGTATGTAACTTTTAATTTTACTTTTGAAAAGCCACCATTAATTATTTAGACAATTTTTTTGTTATGTTTTTACTTTAAAAAGTGTACTAAATATTATATATTTATATTAACTTTTTAATAATTTCATTTGAAGTATTAATAGGTAATTTCAAATTTGATGTATTTATGTTTAAAAAATGTCACAACATTGTATCCTTCTCCCCCCACCTATCACTATAGGTTACACCTCTCAACATAATTATAGGAGAATGTTTTTTGCATGGCAGTTAGGGTTTTACCCTTTCCATTATCTTGTGTTAAAATTTTCTATTAGGATTGATAATATAATTGCTTTGAGTCCTCTTAATGCTACCCATATGATCATTAGAGCCATCACTATCAACTAGGTATATTTTTCGTTGGGCCCTATCTTCACTTCTACCATTTAAAGGGTTGGTGGTCTCCACCTCTACATCACTCTTCTAAGTCCTCTCAACCCCCTCTAAATCTTTGTTAAGGTTTGTGTAGAACAAGTCGTAGGAGAATCCATATGAAAGAGATAATTCCATTCTTATTGGTTGGAAACTAATGAAACATGACAAAGATCTCCCACATGAAGGGTGAGATAATCCTATGGACAAAACCTCAAATAACCTACATCCAAAAAATGCACTTTTCACGCCTTCATGGCTACCTTATTCTTTGTTTAATCTATTGTTAATAACCAATTTAAAATTTATTTTACTGAGCCCCATTAGATTTTTTAAATGCACTTTTCATGCCTTCATGATTACCTTATTCTTTGTTTAATCTATTGTTAATAACCAATTTGAAATTTATTTTACTCAACCCCATTATTTTTTTTGCGCTCCCAAATCTAAAATTGTGTCTATTTTAAAATCCTTGTATTTTCCCATGTACCCAAGCTTCAAGTTTTGTCACAAATTCTATTTAGGATCTCACATTATAATTGAGTTGAATAACACTTTGAACCCCAAGAGAGCTACAAACCCTAATTATTTTTATATATTCTTAGCATCCAAGATATTTTCAAACCTAGCCATCCTTATGCAATGTGATTGAGTGGTGAGTTTAAATCCACATTTTTGATGTTCATCTGCCTATTTTGTCCACGATTGCTTACATAGGGCTCATGGGTTCTTTGCTATTGGCACATAGATTTTTGAGAAGTGATATAATTGGTCCTTTAGAACCCATGTTATGAGAATAAGGTTATTGCCCACATGTGGGGGAGATGATATGATGTCCAAGTCATTAGAAACTATGGGTCCGAGTGTTTTCAAGGAATTTTCTCAACTGATTGTCAATTAATCTTGATTTTTTTGAATGTGGTGATTATGACTAGGAATGCTAAGGGTTTTTATTTTTCACTCAGTTTTAGTGAAATTTTATGTTCATTGGTGTCTAGTGGAGATGTGGGTTTTGTTAAAATTAATGTAGTAATTGATAAGAAATTTTTAGGTTGATCAAATCATTTGCTACATAATCTTATGAGAGAAAAACATGCACATAATTTTATTAACTAGTCATAATATAAAGATCAAAGATAAACCACAAGATTATAGAAGATATACCTTGGGATTACTCTCATGAGGGAAAAAAACAACCTCCAAAAACATCCACACTCGATATATTATTTAGTAAAGAGACATTATAATACACTTATATCTAGTCCTCATTAAAACTCATGAAATATCAAGCTCCTCCAATACATCCTACATATGTCTAAGCATAATGAGTAACCATGTAACCACACAACCCATGATGTCATGCTTCAAATATGCACTCTTCAAGAGAGTTCAATACACATGATAACCAACACAACCACTAAACATGTGCTCACTTTTATAGAATCAAACACATACACAACCATCGAGTGGTATTGGCTAAATCATTAGAGCATTCAACTATTGACCTCAACATTTTCTTTTTGGTACTAAGTTTTTCCAATATTAAATGTTTTTCTAATTTGTAACCAACACAAAAAATCTAACCAATGTTATAATAAAAATTTACGAGTGGACCTTCAATATTTAAATGCTTGGTGGCTTACATCTCATAATTACAGCTGACAGCATATAGAAGTATTTGTTGCCGGTGAAATATTTATTTTCTTATTCTACCGAATTTTTGTACAACATGGGCCTTATATTATTGACCAACTAGGTAGGTTATCTTCACTCATGCTCATTATACATATGTTTGTCGGTCTTATCTGGTTTCATGATTTTGACATAAAGGAATTGCAATTCTCCACAATTTAATAATAGCGGGTTTAAACAACTTGTTTTAAATGCACTCAGGCACCCTTATCATAGAGCTCTCAACGAATTTTGTTTCTTGGGCACTAGCAATGTATCCTTAGCCTTGTCACATCATTCATTCTAGTAAAATCATAATTTAAAATCTTGTGTAGATAAAGAAAAAAGACAATATGAAAGGATGTTACAACCATGAGTGCCTACCACTTTTTTACAAAGTTACTACAAGTTATCAACATTCTTCAACTTGTTGGAGGAGGGAGATTATGATGCAAAAAAGTGAAAAATGCCAATTCCTAACATCTAGTTGGGTAGTTTCTCATCAAAATAGTTAAATTGCAAAATGATTATTCTTCTCTCCAAGAGTCAGATAGTGATGAGATGTCTCTTGATTCTTGTCAATGAATTTATCTCCTATTATGTATGGGGTCTTACTCACCTCCCTATGAAATATAAAATGCAACATGTTTGTTAGAAACAACCAACTTTAGATGTTCTCTATTTACAATAAGTCAAGACATTTGGTTGTTTTATTTCTATTGCTTGTTGTGTTATTTGGCTAGCGAACTATATGTTTTGTTGCAATTATGACAGTGTCCATGGAGGGGTTGTCACCTTTCTTTCTCTTAGGTGGCTTCAACATATTTTTTACCATGGTTTTGACCCCACTAATCATGTGATTTGGATCCTCTTAAATATCGACAATCATTCTTTTGGTATTATAAATTTTTATGCATCCAATGATATTATTGAGACGTCTCTTCTATGGCAATGAATTGTTGATTCATTGTTTGTCGCAACTTGGGTCATGTTCGAAGACTTTAATATGATTGAGATCACATATGATAAATATGACTTTTTCTTTACATTGGATAATTGGAAAAAGAGATGCATGATAGTACATGCATAATAAATTGGGCCTCTTTGATCCCAATATAGGCCTCCGTATGTAATCACTCCCATTGGTATAAGTGGAATAATTTATGGGTTGGTCTCAATAGAGTCTTTAAATGCCTAGATGATGCTATGTTTTATACACACTCCTTTTGTTTCCTTTCCTAATTATTTCTCACTCCTGTTGGAACCTTTTCTAGATGTGACTTTGTCAAACCACACTCCCATCAGGTTCAAAATTCAATGACAAGTGGGAATATCTCAAAGTTGTAAAACTCATTTTTCTTAAATACTTATTTACTGAGTCATCAACCTTCACTAGCCCACATTAGGCGTGTTTGGAACTTAAAATATTAGCCCACTCAACCAATTGGTTGGATTGATTTGTTAAATAGAGTCATTTGATGTACTTATTGGTTCCTTTACATCTATGGAGATCAGTTGGCCATATTTTGACATCATGAATATGGCTACTATAGCTCTTGAAGTTCGCCCCTTTTCCATTTATTTGTAGTTAAGGGTGGTCAAGCTTTGCCATCGCAAGAAAATTGTTGATAACCAACCAACTAGAGACACTCAAATCAATTTCAAACCACATTTGCTTAAGGTTGGGGATATAGATTCCAAGTAATTCTTCTAAGCTCTTAGAGCATGCCATGTACTTCACATGGAATCAAGGAAATCATAGATGGGTAGAATATTCTCAAAGATATTCCTAATATCCTTCAAGATTTTGTCAAATATTATGAGCAATTTTTCATAACTTAAGCATTTTTTCTAAATGTGACCTTTCCTTCTAGGAGTTCCTCAAGGTTGTTCCCTATCAACTTTGCTCCACTCAATACACCTTGTACGATCAATTTCTCTCTATTTGTTGATCTCAAGGAGGCTATTTATGCCATGGTCAATGACAAGGCTCCCAGTTATGATGGATTCTTTGTGAATTTTATAGGATCCTTTGGGATTGCGTTGATGAATACCTACACAAAGTCTATCTTGAGTTCTTCCATTCCAAATCATTAGGAAAAGTAATCAACAAAGAGAATATATAATTCATACCTAAGAATAGAGACTTGATGGATATTTGTAACTAGAGGCCTATCACCCTACTCAATGTTCCATATAATATTATTACCAAATATTAGGCTCCAAAATTGTGCCATTTTCTTCCTCAAATTGTGAGGCATAAGAAAACTAATTTCATCAAATCTAGATACATTTTGGATAATATAGTTGCAGTTTGGGAAGGTATGGAATGGACTAGGAATTCTTAGTTGAAGGTTGTGCTCCTCAAAATTTATTTTTCTAAGGCCTAAGACTATATTGAGTGGCCATTTATCTTGGCTATGTTACAAGCTCTAGAATTTGGGCATTGCTTCATTCGATCAATTACCATACTCTTTGCAAATGCCTTTTCTTGCATTACTATAAATGGTTAGCAATCCAAATATTTTGGGATTTTCACGTCCATTCAGTAAGGTTGTCCCTTGGATTTGACTATTTATGTGTTTGTTGATAAAGGATTCAATTACCTTCTAGCACGATCAATGTCTGAAAGGTTGGTTGAAGGCATATCTCTTCCCAATTACTTAGCTCATCTTGTTAATGGCCACTTTGTAGATAATTATTTTCTCACTCTCCTATAAGAGGCAAAAAATATCAATCATACCCTTAAATGATTAGATTTTTATAAAGCCTCTGGATTTTTCATTTAGTGACATAAGACACAATGCTACAAGCCTTCCTCCTTGTACCTTCTTGGCTCAATTGCTATGATTGAATATGGATTGATCATGGATTTTTTATTTTTTTTGGGTATTCCTTTTGGTTTTGAAGTGCCCCAATCATCCTTGTGGAAAAAATTTCTCACTAGAATTGAAAAGTTATATTATTAGGTCATTAAACCTATATTTCTAACAGGGAAATTTTAGGTCTACAATAAGATTCTTGTGGTCACTCATGATTATTCTTCTTCATGCTCAGTTCCTTTTAAGTCTTCCTATATGAATCTAGACAAGCTTCTTTGTGAATTTATTTGGGATTCTTTAGAGAACCACAAGGGATTTCATATGGTAGCCTAGGAGTTTTATTTCCTTTGTCAGGAATCTAAGGGTTTAGGGCTTGTATCCACCCAACATAAGGGTTTGTCTCTTTACACTAAGTGGATCATTTGAGCCCTTCAGGGAAATGAAGCCTAGAAAATCCTTTTATGACATTGCATCTCTTCTAGTAATCTTATAGGATGCTTCGCTTGGATGGGGATTGGGCTTCAAACCCTTCTTATCATGAAAAAATTGGTGTAGATCCAAGGTACTTTTGTGATAAAAATAGTTGTAGATCCTAGGAATCCATGAAACCTTGACTTCTCTAGAATGGTTTTGGATATCATAATCATCTTTCCATTCATTAGTAGAGTATATAGTGATCCCCCATTTCACAAGGTCATATTGCCTTTTGGTGAAGTTACCTTGGGTTCATGACTTGAGATGTCATAAAAAAGGATTTAGAATTATGAAAGATATTTTATCAATAGCTTCCATGAATATTCTATCATGGAATGAAGTTAAAGCTAAGTTTCAACTTTCTAATCAGGATCATGAAAATTTTGATATAATTATGGGGGCCATTCTAGTTGATATGATTCACGAAATTGGTATTAATTCCTCCAAATATGAGTGGAAAGATTGAAAGTGGTGTCCAAACACAACTTTCTAGAATTACAAACCACAACAAGGATATATTTGGCTCTCGTATCACTTGCCCATAGTTCACACTTTGAATCAACAGTGGCATTTTTAATCATTAGTTTCTATTTGACAACATATTATGCACCATTTGGATGATAGTTTTAGAGCCAAAATTGGCTCACTTTTCTTGAAATAATATCTTCCAAGGCCTTCCCATTGGCTCCAAGTTATTCCATTTGGGATTTATCAACCCCCATTTCCCACTTGTGGGTAATTAAGCCTCTCAAACACCTTTTTTGGTTTTATCCCAAAGCTCAAAATATTTATTTTTAATTCGTGATTTTTTCAAGCCCTTTAGACTAAAACATTCTTTTTAACACATGGTTTTGTTAGGGGATTACATCGCATCTTTCAAGTGTATATTTATTGAATATATGAAAAGATAAGCTCTCATTTATTTTTTCTATTTTTTATGTTGATTGTCGTGTTTTTCTTTATACTAAAGCAATGCCATGTTCCAATTTTTACTATAGATTTAGGTGCAAGCTAAAAAAGTTATACTTGAGGTGTCCCATCTGTAGGTACTCCTTGATCACTATGGAAATTCCTCTTGTGTGGTTGCTAGATTCCCTCCATCTCTCTCTTCCTCCAAGGGTTGCTCGTCTTCTCATGAGAATTGTCATGGACATACTCTTTGCTTGAGGTAATCAAGAGACTTTCTCCTAAGCTTCTCCCTTGGCTGCAAGAAGGGATGATGGTCAGTGGGGTTGGTCATGGACTACTCTTTAGTGCTTTTCCTATATGTTGTGGGAGGAACCTTTGGATGTCCTACCGATGGTACTTCTAGTTGGTTTTATTCCAACAAGTTTCCTTAGTCGACTCTTGTAATTTAACATGCACGTGCTACAAAAGAATAAGATAAAGATACTTGGATAATGATGGGTGGGAACCTCTTTGTGGACACTCCTAACCCCATTGATGTATGCGGAAAACTAGATGACCATGATCCTCCTTCTCCACCCTTTGTTGTTACTCTCACCACCTAGCACCCTTGTTTATGTTTTTATGGACTTTAGGGTTGTGACTTCTTTCCACCCATCTTTTTTTGTAATATGTGAAACATTATTTTACAAATGATACACTTATTCATTAAAAAATCATAAATGTGTCACACTTTTGGCCAACAAAGTAGTTTTGGGTGAAATATTTTTTCCTAAAACTACTTGGCACCTATGTGACAAAAAGTATTTTGAGTGAAACCCTTTGCGCAAAATTCTTGAATATATAATCTGATTTTGAAATTCAAACTAGGTTACATATAGTATTTTATTGAAACTTTTTTGGATAAAAGAGTTTTGGTTGAAACACTTTTGCTTGAAATTATCGATGTGTTAGCTTAACCCCTCTTTTGAGGTAAACTCAACAAAAAGTTAACTTCAACTCTAGATTTCTCAACCAAAGGTACTTTTATGAAAATTTGAAAATACCTTGTGTAGAGATCAAAGTTTATAACTCATTTTTTTAATATTTTGATTAGTATTATGATGATTTTTAAAAAAATATTATAAATAAGTTATTATAATCAAATATGAGGTTAACTAGAAATTAAAAAAATGTTTAAAAATTAAAAAAATATATAGTGCATTAAAGGAGAGAATATTTTGTAAGAGATGTAATTTTTTAAAATGATAACAAATTTAGAAAAAAGACAGTGCCCCATAAAAACTAACATTTTGATTAAGTTTGAATTTAAAAAATTATTTATGGATTTCTTTCATGAACTAGATTTTAAAGAATAATTTTTTGTACTTTTGTTCATGACATTCCTTTGACCTCATTTTAAAAGTTTTTAACAATTAAAATTATTATATTAAATTTATTATAAAATATATCCAACTATTTGATTGGGAAAAGGGATCTAAGTTCTAACTCACACTTCTCCCATTAATGTGTGATGGATTAAAAATGATCTCCTAGCTGCAAACCTCAATGATAGAGCCAGAATGGTGGATTAGGGTTTTAATCCAATGTTGGGGGATGATATTGGATGATGAATTGATTGAATTTTGGGATGCAATGATGTTTCTAGGTAAACTATGAAAATGTAAAACAAAAAGACATAAACAAAATTCAGAAACATAGAGGACAAACATAGAGGAACTTGACATGTAAATTTGTTGTTGAATTGGCTAGTCAGGGGCATGGTGCGCCCTATAATGAACTCCTTTTTAAGATATGAATTCACAAGCCTAAAGTCTATGGTCTGTACATCTTGTTCTCTCAAGACCACTATCGAAACTTTGTCCATTACTGAGAAAATCCAATTTTTGTGGTTTGACAACTTTTACGGCTTGGATGCATGAATGACCAATTAGTCTTCAATATTCCTCCAATTTTGTCCAGATTGAAAAACCTACACACATGAAAGAGGGGGAAGAGTTGTTCCATATAGGGGCTTTCCTAAGTTAAACCTTTTTTTGGTATTTCTACCTCCACAACAGTTATGATGATGTATAAAATAGAGCTTACCCTCGATCGAGAAGAGGCTAAATTATAAACAAGTAATGAATTGGCTAATGTTACAACTCACCACTCAGATCTTGTCACTTCCAAGAAAACTCACCTATAGAATTATCCAACAACATTCTAACAACTTTGTAAGCAAAAATAGGAGTCTCAAATCTTTCATTAGAGGATCCTAAAAGTTGAGCAATACACCCTTACAAATACTTATACGCCCCTTGGAAACTATGTCCTTCTACAGTGTCTGAATCTAATTTTTTGGGTAGGTACATAGTCCTAGATGCACTTTCCATATCTCCCTACAAACTGCTATTTCAATCCGTGCATTATCAAGAGCTTGCATAATTTTTCATATTAGGTGATATAGTCTAATTAGGTTAATCATAGAAGATCAATTCCAAATCATTCCAATCTATTTCCAAGGCCCTAAGGATGTAAATATAGGTGTGATTGACTCAACTTCATGGTTGAAAGTCAATCTAAACACCTTATTGATCTTCATCTTAATGTAACCCTAGAGAAAATTTTGGGTTTAATGCTATATCTTCATCTCCTCCTATTTCACATTTGAAGTGTTATCCAATTATAGTCATTAAACATCCATTGTAACCTATTTTTTTCAATTTGTGAAACTACATAGCACATATCTATCAAATACTTCCACATGAATATTGTATAATCTTGTATAGTTGGTTTACTATATTTTATTTTCCATTTGCATAATCTATAAATCACATTCTTTGCAAGAGTGGTTTGTCCCCTAAACCACTTGGGATTCAAATTATATCTAATCTTAGAAAAATCCCTTGCACTTGTGGAGTGTAATACACGATCATGTTGCTTTCACAATTTCCAAATAACTACTTCCTAAACCATTTAATGATAAAACATATCACAACTATAATTGAGTTAAATGCCATTACACACAAACTTGCACAAATATCAAGTATAAGGAAAATTTATAACAAAACAATCAAAGTGTAAGGGGTTAATGATAATAGAAACTAATTTCTTGTTGCCTAATAGTAAATTAGAAATTTATTTAAATCCATTTCCATATTAGTTGCACAATGTTGAAGCAAATGATATGGTCGATAATGATGATAGTGTGAAAAATGAGGATAAATCACATTGACAAGCTTTTGTGGGAAATTTTTGATCTAATGCTATATCTTCATCTCCTCTTATTTCACCTTTGATTACATTTTTATGATGTTAATTAAGATTTTGGCTTGTGTCATGTTACCACACAACTTTGGGCAAAAAATGGTACACATCTTACACCATATCATCCCTAATATGGATTGATTCTCTATATTACTTGGTAGACCATGGTTTAAATATATAATAATGATTTCTTTGATAGTACACCAATGTTTTCACTTTGTTCATGAGAGTTATAAATATTCAAAGAGATAGGGGCAAACTAATCACAAATTTGAGTTAGTCCACTTTAGATACATATATATCCAACTTTGTAAGGTTTGGAAAAAACTCACTTACTAATTATAAATCTTAATTTCCAAGTTAATTTAATAGAATAAAATTATTGTAAAATGGTGCAGACAAAGAGAAATAATTAAATAACTTTCATCACTATATTTAAATGGAATATCATACACCCATGAATCGAGTGTATCAAAACAAGGTTATGTCATTTTAAGATATAGCTATATAATCTTACACAAGATTTATCATATCAACAATGCATGTAAATTCAAATATTGTAAAGCAGTAGTAAAATCATAAATACAACCACAAAGGAACCATAATACATAGATTTCATCAGTGGAAAACCCTCGTAGGGATGAAAAACCACTCGCAAAAGTGCCTTCCTGGCTTAATAAAATGCTTCTCTGGTTACAAGATGCCTCACTAGGAATGATCAAGCTGTCTTATAGAGATGCCCATTTACAACTCCATTACACTTTTCTAGATATCATAAATATCAGACATAACAAGGAGCATATTGAAGTTCTTTTACAAGTCACAGAGGTCTACAAACAACATTCTCTGAGTTTCACCAATGCATCAACTTTGCATATGAAATGAAAGAAATGTCCACACTATTATGAAATGCTTCCAAGTATTTGAAATTTTAAGAAAATTCTACCTCCAATGACTTATCAAATAACACACAAGTATACTGAAAATCATAATCCAACCACATACAACTTCATTAAAGTAATCCCAGGCCCGTTAGAAATGCACACATGCTTATGCAGTTAAAACAAGAATGCTTACTTCTAAACTCATTGTTCATAGAGGTTTCAACAATAAGAGAAGAATACTATAAAAGAGTTAAGAAGGTATAGCTCATGTATGTATGTGGGTACATATATAAGCTAACGGATATATGAGTATACATTCTTATAAAATAAATACTCATGCAATCCTATTGTGTCAAGGTCCAATAATTATTAAAGAGTCATCTAGGGTTTTTGAGTTAAAGAAAGAAAAAATCTTCAAAATAAAAACACTTTCATAACACATTTTCTTTTCAAGTTTCCTTTCAAGTTTACTACTAGTAACTATATTTGCAATTATATCGAAAAAGAAAAAGCTCAAGAAGACCAGTTACTAATATTTAATTCTACAACTCATTTTAACAATTCACTCCTATTTCATGTGGGAGTAACAAAATATGCCTTTATTTATTTATTCTTTCACATTGAGTGCAAAAATTCAATAAACAACTTCAATTTAAATATTTCTATCTAAAATTAGATTTATACCATAAGCACACTTCCTAATCAAATATTATTACATTTACTATTGCTCCAATCAAAATAAGCACAATAATTCTAATAAGTTTGTTGTATCATAATTCTTAGGAAATTACTTTTACAACAAAGTAAGAAGTACAACTACAACAATGTAATTATTTTCTACACTTTCAAGAAATTACATTTACAACAAAATAAGAAGTAATCTACAGCCATGTAATTATTTTCTTTTAATTAAACAAAAGTAGAAACTTCTCAACAAATTTTTTTAAACAAAAGTAGAAACTTCTCAGCAAAATTTCTTAAACAAAAGTAGAAATTTCTCAACAAATTTGTTCATTACAGAATTTATTTATTTATATAAATGTATATATATATATATATATATATATATATATAGAGAGAGAGAGAGAGAGAGAGAGAGAGAGTAGAACAAAGAGAATATAGATTTGTACAGCCAAGAAGCCGAATAGATACAGTAAAAAACCTGGAACCCGCTTCCTAAAGATTTTCTTCTTCCGATTTCTCTTTCCTCTCATGTTTTTCTTCCCTTCTCCACCCGTTCTTGATTTACTGTGTTTCAAAAACCCTCTTCTCCACATACATTTTTAGTTATATTTTGCAGAGCAATAAACCCTCTTCTTGGCATACATTTATTGTGTTGTTGTTGTTGTTGTTGTGTTTCCCGTTAGGTTTTCTCCTTCTTTTAAAGATTTCTTTTAGTTTTCCAATACCTAATCTTTAAAATCAAAATCAAATTTTATTTTCACATTTATCTTTGATAAATAATAGTAAAGAATTCTTTTTTTTAATTGCAACTATGTAATTATTCATAGTAAATAGTGAGAAAAGGCCATTTTTAATTTGCAACAGAAATATTTATCCTTTGTAAGCAAATAAAGAAATATTGTTCACTTACAAATTACATATTTACTCCAAATAATTAATAAAGAAAGTTCATTCAATTGGGAATAAAAATAATTATTCTAAATTAACCAAGTATTATCATTTATTTGGGATAAATAAAATCTATATTAAATTTTTAATCAAATCCCTCTTTAGTTTATTGTACTTTTATTTCAACACTAACTTAATTTATTCGAACATTGTAGAATACGAAGCATAAAAATAGGGGTCGTCACATCCTTCCCCCCTTAAGAATCATTGTTTTGATGATCAACTTAACTAAATTAATTACTTCACTATTTGTCTATCTTTCCAAGGTGTAAAAATCTTTGTTCATAATCATTAGTCATCTATAAAATTTAAACATACACAAAAGAGTTATTCATAAGATTTCACTAAGCTAAACACACATTTGACAAAATAAATGCAACTAAGTTTTAGGTTACCTCTACCGAACAATGTTCTCTTTATTGTGATGGTAATGGTCTTTCTATGACATTCACGAAAACAACTTTGCACTTTAGTCCACATTAGTACCCATTCAAATTCAAAAATTCTTCAAAAAAATTCTTCTCATCTTCATAAGATTTAATCATCTCAATGCTTAAGTAAAATAATCAATTTTGAATATTTTCTTTATCTTCAAAATCATATTCATGCGTCTATATACCTGTTCTTACCATACCCTTGTGGTTTGATAGGTTGGTCAAGTTGCTCGTGATTCCTCTTCGATATTCCTATATTTTTTTATACACACTTGTGTTATTTCTATCTCATTCAATTATCAGTATCTTATGGAAGGATCAAATATTACAAAGAAAATGACTACTACTTGGATACATGAATAGTTTTAAACTAGGTCACAACTTGATCATAAGTATGTAGAAATGCATATAACATTTGTTTGCATACCTTCTTTTATGAATGATAGTCTTGTGTGTCTATATATCGTCTACACATTCTCAATTCACCAAGGCATATTGTCCTTACAAAATGATTCTCATATAGAGACTCATTTATGATGCAAGATCATCAATATACATGAATCAAAAACAACAATAATTGAATCAATACATATAATTTGTATACAAGTTATATCTCCACATGTGCAAGTGCATCAATCATATATTAGTATGTTTACAAATCACAACACTCTTACCAATGCTAGTGCATCATACAAGCAGTATTCAAGTAATTATATGTCATACATAAACTTTGAAGTCTCTGACTATCACTCCACTCATGGTTCTAAAGTCAAAGTAAAAAACATAAAAAATAAAAAATAAAAATTTATACCTCTTTACTCTGTTTTACCTTAATGTTGAAAACAACCCATCCGACAATAATATCATTTACTTCAGATACCCATCTGTTTATAACAACAAATATCCCTATGTCTAGCATCCATACACTTACACGCCTCATTAGCACATCATGTCTTCATCTATTCACTCTTTTGATATTTATCTAATAAAAGAATGTATCTAATTCAATTTACTTTATAAAATCTTCTATCTTATACAAATCCTTTTCATATTCAAAGATATTTACTGATGGAAGGAGAACAATTATGATCGTTTTGTCAACATGCCTACTCACATGAGATGCCAAAACATTTGAATTTATGATGAATAACAAGCATCCCATACTACTTGTTATCATCATTAGTAAACTAAAACATTAAACAAAGAAAAGTCTCAGTAAGCAGGAAATGCAAACCAATTACAACAGAGTCTTCATCTTGATCAACAACATAAAAAGTAAGAAGATCAACGAGTTACACAAGATCATCAACATAATTAGAAACATCACAGATAAGAAGTTTATTTATTAAGGAAAAAGGTTCAAATTGATTACCATAGCAACCGGAATACCAGATGTCAGAACGATCACGAAGAGCTCAATACTGATTCAATCAGTTACTAAATTTTACAACAAAAAGTAAATCTCGTTCTATAATTGGAAATAGTAATGTAATCCTTTACTATGTTACAAATACAACAAGGATGCATGAAAGAGAAGTGCAATCATTTCAATTGAAAAATCAAGTCATACAATGATCTATGCAATGACACATACCCCATTTATGAATTACATAAAGAAAATAAAACATTTAATCAATCTTCAGCTGCCATAATCCAATGGTCTTCCGCAAGCCGAAGGTCAAAATCATGGTTAAGGTGCTTTTCCCAACCAACCATGAAGCATAACACTTCCTCAAGATTTTTCCTAACTCGAAGAACACCCTACCCTACATGAGATGCCTAGAAACCAATAATAATAGGGCAGGAGGGAAACTCTCGATGCATGCTTGATGCCTTATATGCACTCTTACACTAGAATGAACATATTTCTTGCATATAGGATGTGGCAGAGAAACACACACACACACACACACATATATATATTCTAGGCATTCATTATCCATCTATTTCAATGGTACAACTTGCTTTGGCCAAAGCATATATAGAAGAAAATTTGGTTGATCTTGGAAAAGAAAATCACCTTATATGTTAATCCACATTTGGTATCCTATCCCAAAAGGTAAGCTTAAAATTTATCACACACCACATTTCCAAGTAAGGAGATGGAGGTACATCCATAACATGTATTCCATGAATTATCCATAAATGCTCAAGAAATTTCATATAACACTATCAATGTACATACACTAGTAAGGGTGTTACAAATCATCTATTTCAATGATACAATAAACAAGAATACATAACCTCTGGTGCCTAATTAACTCACACAGGGTATGAATACATAAATTACCTATAGTGCCTCACTCGTACAAATATGGAACATGTCTCGTACACAATGTGCATTACTCATTCAAGTTTTCATATAATAAATATGGTAAGTGCATCTCGCACAAGTGCATTGCTTGCACAAAAAGTGAAATGAAATGAGTATCAAAAGTATATCTCACACACATACGAAATGTATTAATTACTCAATTTCTTTATCCACACGAAGGAATCAAGAACTTATCCTAGTGCATCACTGACATTAGTTTAGTGAACATTTCTCATTCAAGTATAGATATGAGTATAGTTAAGGCAACAATTTTCTATGGTATGCATACAATCATTCATATAGAGGTGTCATTCACACGAAGCATGAGAAGTGCATTATTGCACAAGTATCATTCTCATATAGTGTGCATATGTACAAGTACTTTCACTAAAAATGATCAAGCATATAAGATTCATCACCTCAATCACTTCTTCCTTGTCTAATAGATAGATCAAGTCATTTATCAAATCAACTTCTATCATGAATTGCCAATGAAGATTCTCAAGACATCAAAACCTTGCATTTTCAAAAGTTCTCGTAGATTCAATCAGATTCAATTCCTGAAGGAATAAGATGTTGCTCCACAATCAACTTGCCTCCCCTATTACTGATTCAAATGTTCTTTCCTTAAGCATCCCTCATAGGTATCTTACCTTCATGAAGGTTGAACTAATATTTATTTATTATTTTCCACTTCATTTACATCACAAGCGATTGTCTTTCTTCCTCTCATCAAAAAAATATTATTTTCTTCTTCCCTTGTATCTTATCAACTCATTCATCCTTTTTTTCATCAGAGAGATCTCTCTTCACCATATATTTCACTTATTAATTCACTTTTTATTACCACATCATCTTTCAAGGGTTGTCACCATAACACTATCCATCTTGGCCCACTTTAGATAACACTATAATTTACCCATCTTGACTTACTTCAGATAGCCACCATCACCCTTACTAGCATTTCATATGAAATCGCGACTAAGGCAAAGAGGTCTCACACCTCCATATTTTTGAATGATCGAATTAAATCTAAACTTCTAATTGGTTCCAACTAACCATCAAAGAATCACCCATACTAGGATTCACTATACAATACAATAGGTTCATATACTTCAATGCAAACTAAGCACAGAAGACTCGAGGCCCAAGTGTTGAACCTGAGTGCTCTAATACCAAAATGTAAGGTCCAAAAAAAACTCACTTACTAATTATAACTCTTAATTTCCAAGTTAATTTAATAGAATAAAATTATTGTAAAATGGTGCAGACAAAGAGGAATAATTAAATAACTTTTATCACTATATTTAAATGGAATAGCATGCATGCCCATGAATCAAGTGTATCAAAACAAGGTTATATCATTTTAAGATATAGCCATATGGTCTTACACAAGATTTATCATATCAACAATGCATGTAAATTCAAACACTGTAAATCAATAGAAAAATCATAAATGCAACCACAAAGGAACCATAATACAAAGATTTCATGAGTGGAAAACCCTCGTAGGGGTGAAAAACCACTTCCAAAATTGCCTTACCGTATTAATAATTTTTTTCTCTAATTACAAGATGCCTCACTGGCAATGATCAAGCTGTCTTATAGAGATGGCCATTTACAACTCCATTACACTTTTCTAGATATCATGAATATCAGACATAACAAGGAGCATATTGAAGTTCTTTTACAAGTCACAAAGGTCTACAAACAACATTCTCTGAGTTTCACCAATGCATCAACTTTGCATATGAAATGAAAGAAATGTCCACACTATTATGAAATGCTTCCAAGTATTTGGAATTTTAAGACAATTCTACCTCCAATGACTTATCAAATAACACACAAGTATACTGAAAATCATAAGCCAACCACATATAGCTTCATGAAAGTAATCCTACGCCCGCTAGAAATGCACACATGCTTATGCAATTAAAACAAGAATGCTTACTTCTAAACTCATTGTTCATAGAGGTTTCAACAATAAGAGAAGAATACTATAAAAGAGTTAAGAAGGTATAGCTCATGTATGTATGTGAGTACATATATAAGCTAGTGGATATATGAGTATACATTCTTATAAAATAAATACTCATGCAATCCTATTGTGTCAAGGTCCAATAATTATTAAAGAGTCATCCAGGGTTTTCGAGTTAAGGAAAGAAAAATCTTAAAAAAAAAACACTTTCAGAACACATTTTCTTTTCAAGTTTCCTTTCAAGTTTACTACTGGTAACTATATTTGCAATTATATCAAAAAAAGAAATAGCTCAAGAAGACCAGTTACTAATATTTAATTCTACAACTCATTTTAACAATTCACTCCTATTTCATGTGGGAGTAACAAAATATGCCTTTATTTATTTATTCTTTCACATTGAGTGCAAAAATTCAATAAACAACTTCAATTTAAATATTTCTATCTAAAATTAGATTTATACCATAAGCACACTTCCTAATCAAATATTATTACATTTACTATTGCTCCAATCAAAATAAGCACAATAATTCTAATAAGTTGGTTGCATCACAATTTCCAATTTTAAATACTGATTTAATATATATTCATACATAGAATTATTATTTTCAGAATCAACATCATGATTAACTTATTCTGAAAGTAAAACAAACCCATACTCATACAAGTATATGTCCACTTTTATGTATGAACATAAGTAAATTTACAAAATATCAAAGACAATGCTATTTTACAGTAAGAATATATATACATTTCTGTGATAATATATATATATATATATATTAAACAATAATATATATATAAATATATGATTTTAAAATGCAAAATGGATTACAGTCCAAAATTATATTTATACACTTGCTCCAAATTTATATAAATATGCATCTATATACATATAAAATAGAATATTGTAGTTTCATTTAGAGTAACTTACATTGACCATATTTTAAAAGCAAATATATATGTATACACACATTTAGTTAAATGTAACTTACGGCCACACAACCCTAGAGGAAGTTACAATTAACTACTAAAAGTATTAATTATTATTTTTGTTTAAGCAGCCAATATGCAAGTTCATCACACATTGTAGCAACCTCTAAGGTTACAAGATTGAGATTACTTTAAAACCCAAACAAGAAACATGAACTGAAACCATAGCATTTAATTACTTAACGAATTAAGAAACACATACATTCCATACATGTTAAATTACATCAAAGAATAAGAAATACCACATGATTCCAAATAACATAATTGAACAATAAGATTACAACTCTCATTCCCTGAATGAGGTAAATCCAATAAGCATGGTTACAAATTACATCTTCCACATCAATAAAAAATGAGGGGTAATTAAATACAAGATTCAACTAAAATGAATAAGCATGAAATGAAACTGGATCCCACGAGCTCTCCAACTAGAAATCTCGTCCACATGAACAAGAACTGGGAACCCAACGATGTAAGGTGTATGTTCCACCCAACCATATGGTACCCAAAGGACCAACCCTCATGCTAGGAGATAGTAACAAGGATTTCTAGACAAGACCATCTACCTCTAGACATAGGCTAAAACATAACTGAACTGAATTGAATACAACCACAACATCACTTACCACAATGGTTACAATGCTTCCAGATACCAATGAGCCACTACATAGTACAACAAAATTGACTTATGGTTGTCATAGAGAGAGTGTCACACATCATTTTCTATGAGGTACCCTAGATCAACCTTCCGTGCTACCGGACCCTCATCCTGGGTTACCCTGGCTTACCTCTACTAGCCGCCAGACCCTCATACAAATTGTGCTTCTCGTCTCATCTCAAGCATATGAGTCATGAGAGACCACTCCACCAGCCCAAAGTCTTATTTAATTTTCACTGCTTCAAACCCCGCAAGGAGCCACCCCTGGCGCCCCTCTGCGCCCGACCCCACATAGAGCCACTCTCTTATCAAACAATGATACCTAAAACCACCAAGGCAAAGTATACAAAACCGGGATAAATAATCACCAACCCCATGAGGCAAATACACAATGAAACCACCACCAATGAGAGGCACGAGGAGGATTGAAACTCACTCCTTCCTAAGGAGGCATGTGACCACATAAACCACTCCTGAATCAAAGGAGTGCAACCCCAGTTCCCAGTCCAAAGGAACCCCACCAAGCAAAGGTCAGTAAAACAACAGGATACAACTATACACACTACCCAAAGCAATACAGAGGTTGACTAACATAATACAACAACCCTAAATGATTAAAAACCCCATCTGGAAGACTTACATAACAATTCACTCCATTTTCCCAACAATGACAATGAGAGAAAACACATAACGAAAAGGCACTTTTGGCAATTAAATAACCTACTTTAGGATTTCCTAAATCCAAACAACGCAATGACATATTGCATGTAATCAATTAAGATAATTAACATTATTTGCAAATACTCAAAAGTAATTAAGATTACATTGGCAACATTAAGGAACTTAAACTAATAATTTAATTCCATGTTTTCTCGATTATCCATAATAATCAAAATCAAATTTTAAATAATTTTTTTTTTATTTCAATCAATTATTCTAAAGTAGCCATCTCAGGATCAATATATTAAAATATAAATATATGTTAAACATACATATATATAATCGTATATTCAATGTATATACAATTATATATATATATATATTTAAATATGCAAATATAATTTAAATATATATATATATATTTAAAAAATGAACTTAAATTCTCACTTATTTAAATCAAACTCCAATTTGCTAATTAATTACACCAAGAAAATATATAAAATATATATATAAATATATATATTAAAATAATATATAAAAATATATATACTTTATTTAATTTAAAAAAACATATATATAAATAAATATATAGCATATATATTATATATATATTATAAATAAATAGTATATGTAATGCCCCGTCTTAATAACCTAAGAATGTTGCAATTGTGTTATAAAAGTGAGATAATTTTTTTTTTATGTTTAATTATTAAGTTATTAATTGCATACATTCATTAAGCTATGCGATGTTACACTACTTTGAGTTTCCAAAAATGACTTAAGTATTTTGCATTGCACATATTAATTTAATAACATAAAGATAAACATTGCATAACATTGAAATTTCCATTCTAGATATCATAAAGTACAAATTTTGTTTCATTCATTGTATTTTGATAAGATATACAATACTCATCCATCTGATGAGGTAGTTCAATAAAGATTACAATTACAAGTGTTCACCTCACAATATTTGAGGGATGTTTTACAATAGAATTTTTACAATATACAATGATGATATACTCATAAGTTTCCAAGTGCGAGCTCTCCATCCATAAAACTCTAGATGCCATAATCATAAACTGGGGACCCAATGGAGTAAGGTGCACGTTCCACCCAACCATGTGGTACCTGTAGGTCCACCCCATGTGCTTTGTGTGTGTTCTTTGGGGTTTGCACGACGGGCATTACATGTCATCACAACATTGCAAAGGTTACCCTGGTGTTTCTTCCTAGGTTTTGGCCCCCAATCCTTGGGTTACCCTGGTAACCTCTTACGAAACCCGGCCCCTATTGCATACTATTGTGGAATCTAATGTATCTTAAAGAAACAAGACATCAATTTTCCATGCCAGGCCTTCTCATCTTATTCTCGAGACTGAAGTAGCTCAAGAGTCATAAGTGAGGCAAAATATCTTGTTAAGTGTTTTAATCTAACTACTGTGTTCTTAGTTATCACTGAATTACTAACTCTTTGTAAGTTACCCTGACACCACTTTGTGTGTCAGCCCTTACAAAAAGCCACTCCCCTAAACATAACAAGGGTTTCTATGTTCTCAGACTAAGGCTTACAAAGTGTACAACATACATCAGACAATTTCAACACCATTCATAATAAACATCAATGTCTACGTTCACAAAAAATAGATATCTAAGTGTCAACTAATTTCATGTACACAATCTTAGCCAACATGTGATTTCAGCTTAATAAATAGAATTCCCACAGTAATAAGTTAGTCTGGAAGACTTGATCATTTGAAAATTTTCCCAATTTGCCCAACAAAGAACAAAATTCAAAGCATTTTGAAAGAAGATAACACATCTACTTTAGGATATACTAAATCCTTTCAATCATTATAATTTTGTACGTAATTAAATCAACTTATTTTAATTTCACTCTCAATTCAATCTAGAATTCTTTTTTTTTAATCAATATATATATATAGTTATAGTTATATATATATATATATTTATATATATATATATAAATAATTATATTTATTTTACACCTATTTATATATATACATACA
>VDFB02198497.1:0-25223 GCA_007258455.2 Sequoia sempervirens | reverse complement strand
AAAGCTTGGGCTTGTGCTGCTTGTTGTGCTTGTTGTTGTTGCAGCAATGTTTGAGCTTGATTTTGCCGTAAAGCTTGAGAAGCGTGTGTGGCTATAGGTGCTTGCTGAATTGTTTGATATTGTTGGAGCAATTGTTGGTATGCTTTGAATGCAGCATTGTAATGGATTACTTGGCTTGGTCGCAATGGTGGTGGTGGTGGGATCGGAATTGTGTTGGATGGAGTGGTGGGAGTTTGAGATGCGCTTAGAGCGATGGTGGTGGTGGGAGGTTGCGATGTAAGGGGTGTGATGGGGGTAGTGGAAGTTTGAGGTATAGTGGATGTAGTGGTTGGAGTGAATGTGGTGATAGGTGCATTTGGGATGGGTGAAGTGATAGGAATGGTGGGACTAGGTGAAGTGGTAGGAATGGTAGAGATGAGCGAAATAGTGGGTCTTTGAGAGACCATAATTTGATTAGCTATCATGCGTTGGTTTGATGTGGATGGTGTGTTTGAAAGATGTGATGTACCCCCTTGGTTGGATGAATTGATTTGGATGGGGCGATTTATGTTAGGGAAAGGTGGAAATTTAGGTAAAGGGGAGATCCCTAAACCAAAATATGGTGTTGACGTGGTGGGGGGTGTGAATGGTTTGAATGGTGGAAAATTTTCTTGTGCAAATGAAGAGACAAATCCGTAAGGTCTCTCTATTTCGGACGAGCTTGCTTGTACCAAAGGTCTAGACACTTGCGTGTCAAGAGAAAATGATGAGGTGGTATGGTAAGGAACCTCAGATGTATCAATAAATCCAAGTGGGTTGTAAAGTGGATTTTGATGCGTGTTGAAGAGGGTATCATCCTCATTGATAGTAGGTTCTATGGTGGTAATGGAAGTGGTTGATTGTGGAAGGGTGTTTTGGTCATTTGGTACAAGAAGCTCATCCTCAATAGTGGTGAGAATTGATGGATTTATTTTAGCCATTGCGCGAAGAAACTTTTGCAGTTTTGGTTGTTTGAGCATCTCAAGAACTTCTTCCTCACTTAATTCTGTTGGTGTGATGTCTTCCACCAAGACCTCTTTTTGTGGATCGTGTGTAGTGATAGTGAGGTCTGGAAGTGGTGTGTTTTGGATTTCTGGAATGTTTTGGCTTAGATCACTTGTGGTTGATGTTTCTTGATTTAACTACATGTTCCTCTTGTGTTGTGATCTTGTTTGAACCATAAAAGAGAAAACTAGGATGTGTAAAAGATCAAAGATGTGAAGATGAAAGGTGTATGATATATGGATGAGAATGGATGTTTTGAATTTGTATTGAAAATCTTGATGTGATGCTAGGTACTTTGGGTTTGCTTTGATTGATGTTTGTTTGATGTTTAGACTTTGAATTCTATCTTTTGAATGTTGATGTTTGAGCAAGAGATATCCCCAAGATGTTTGGATGATGATCTAAAAAAGATAACTAATGCTCATAAAGGATAATTTGATTTAGGAGTGAGAATAGGATGTGTCTACTCACAATCTAACCAAAAGATAATCCAAATTAGTGATGGGAGAAGGATGCATCTATCCACCATTAATTTGAACAAAGTGATAATTCAACTAAGCATGTGCAAAGGGATTCATTCACACACTTGAGTTGAACAAGTTTGATGTTTGAAGAATTCAAAGTCTCATGTTTGAAAAGTTTTGATGTCTACCAAAGGAGCCTAGCATAGTTGTGTCAAGATTTTCTCAAAATGTTGGTGAGATATTTATGGTTAATGATGTTTTTGATGGATGAATGTTTGTTTTGATCTTAGAATGACCCTAGTTTATACTTTTGTTTAACAAGACCAAGGTATTGAAGAACCTGTTATGCCCTAAGCAAGGTACCCAAACTCTTGAAACAATCTTGGATTCCGTGTGTAGTAAAATGAATACAAAGTGGGGTTGTCTCTTGAAGCATGTCTATAGAAATCAGCCAACAACTTTTCTCTAAAATCATATAACATTTTGAGTCTTTGTTGATGTTGTTTTGGGCTATGTTTCCTTTTCTTGGGTTTTTGTATCTTGATCTTGTGAGAAATCATTGAAAAGACATGTGTGGGGCTCAATTGTTTATCTTTGCTTTTAATGACTTCTTTTTACCAAATACACTTTCTTGATTATGTTTCAAACTAAAGATGTCCTATGTCAAAATTCCTTTCTTCCCACAAAGTGTTGTGTGGGAATTCCAAGAAATTGAGGCAAAGGGATTTCCTAGGTTAACCCTAGTTAGAGCAAATGACGATATAAATTCAAGTGATGAGAAACCTCTAAGGACATAATCCCAAGGGAAGGCAACAACACTTAAATTTGTCAAAAGGTATTTGCTCTATCAAAAGGGGTTTGAAATTTGCATGATCATGTTTAAGTGTTTTTTTTCCAATGTTTACGAACAAGCATGTGTTTTTGTAACCCAAAAGCATGTACAATCCTATGGATGTGATAGACAATGTTTGTTGAGTCCCCACTTGGACAAGTCCAGCTACGCCTACTTTTAGCGGATGGTTAGATGCTTGACCCCACTGGCTCCCCTCCACGACACTCACTTATACGGGGCAGCCAAGCACCAACACCCATGAAACCCCCATGGCATGCTTTCCATCTCTACTAAAAGCCGTAAAATTGTGGGGCGGCTTCAGAACGACCGTTCTTGCACCAACAAACAGATTAAGGATTTTGGCAAATTCTAACACATAGGTTCTAGTAAGGACTTTCCGTTCGTAGGAGTTGATCCAACGTGGCAAGAGTCCTCGATCCATCTTGTCGGAGTCAACCGCGTGATATTGGTGTGTTTCTTCAATATCCATATTTATATCCCTGCTTGGAAATACTCTTGGCTTTAGAGTGTTACCGCTTGAGTCGCTCCCTGTGAGTACTTTCCCCAAGGCAGACCCTCTAGGATAAACAATAGCGAAAAGACACACTCATAGTTCGATCGAACTTTGTTTAGAAACAAAGGGAGAACACATGCCGTATGTTTAATCACACTCGCACAATATGTTGTTCAATTTTAAGCCCAAATTGAAGTGTGTATGGGCAATTATTTATGCAACTTAATGTCACCAAAAGCCTTTTGATTCTCAAGATCGTTGTGAGGCGCGAGAGAAGCACATATGCACGAGAGAAGCGCATACGTCTTTTGATGATATTACTTTGTGTAAATAATTAAAAAAAAATAAAAGCACGCATTCATTTTATCCTCCAAAGCAATGATTTGATTCGTTTTAAGCACCAAAAGAAAGATGAAGATTGCCTTGTTCAATTTTAGCCCAAATTGAAATCTAGTAATTTGTGATCCTAAAGTTCATTTTAGCCTTTGCAAGAAATGGAAAAGATTCTTTTTAAGCCCAAATGAAAACTAGTGTCCTAAGAAGGAGAAGGTAATAAATTTTTTAAAGAAGTGTTAAACAAACACTAAAGTGTTTAAAAACACTTTAATTGAACAAAATATCCTCTCATGCTTCTCTTCCTTTTGATTTCGATTTCCAACCTGCAAAAGTGATCAAAATGTTAGATGAGATAAAAAAAAACAAAAGGATATAGGGGTTAGATGAATCATTAACCAAAACACCCTAAAATTTAGCCAAGTTATCATGTGTTTTTACTTTAGATGCAAATTTGAAAATTTTAACTAATTAATAGTTAAGAAACACCTACACCATTGGATATCTTACAAAATTATACCCTATTTCAAAAAAAAAAAAAAGCACTGTAAGACCTTCAGATGACCAAGCTATGGTCATTTTAAACCGACTCTAAGCACCAAAACAAAGGATCATACGCGCTAAAACTTCACATGGGCGATAATGTTGATCATGGGCGCTTATAACAAGATTGCGGGCGCTAAAATGTGATCATGGGTAAGTTATAACAACATCATGGGCACTAAAGAACTTTTATACGCTTAAGAAAAACATTTAAGGGCGCTTAAGAAAACATCATGGCTTAAAAGAAACATCTGGCGGCGCTAAAACAATCTATAAAAAGTGCTAAAGAACTGCAAGAGCGCCTAAAACAAAGGAAATAAGCCAAAAGTTAGGGTCTTGCAAGAGCGCTAAAACGGGGATTTATGAACATAACTGTAAAAAATGGCAATTTTTTTAAAAAAGCATGTTAGATTTGTAATTCAACCCTCCTTCTAGCGCCAATATGTGAACCCCAATTCGAAGTACCTACAAAAACACAACAACAAACAATGTTAGAGAGTCATTTTGTAAGAATGAACAAGGATTCCCCATGAAATCCATTCACAAAGCTAAAAATAGGAAATAAAACAAAGAAAACAATGAAGAACCTAATGGAAATATGAAATCCTAATTTAGCATGCAAACACTTGATCCCATGGGGGAGTTGGTGCAAATAGGTGTGTGGAGATTTTCCCTTTCCCAACTCCTTGAATGAAAATGTTGATTGAAGATGATTGATCCACTTGATAAGTCCCTCAATGAGCTCCAAAATCTGCAATAAACTAGTTAAGAAGATGGATGGAATTTGAGAGATATTTGTGCATAATAACTTTGCATAATTGTGGATGATAAAATGCATGGTGAAGCATTCTATTTATAGAATGTTGAAATAGAAACAAAGCCAAAATAGAGCAATGTGGGACAAAGATTTGGCCAATGGAAAAATGCCACTTGTCTAAATGTGATTGGATGAGGAATGAACAAGTTTTGACAAATGTGCCAATAAATGCATTTTTTGAATTTGAATTCTGAGAAAAGACATGTAAGAGGGGGAAAGAAAATTGCATTAAATGCCACTTGGCTCAAGGCAAGGACATGTAAGAAGAAGCAATGCCTTGTTGGAAAGATTCTAAAGAGAGAAGATATGTTGAAGGACATGTCATTCAAATTTTAACCAACTTCCTGAAATAGAAGTAGTCATTCCTCCAAAAGATGCTTTGTTGAGGGAAAATGAAGATTTAATAAATCAATAAATTGATTTATTTGTGCAAGTGGGAAAAGCTAGAGGATTTTGAAGATTAGATTAGATTTGATCAAGATTTGATCAATTTAATGAAGATTAGGAAGTTTGACTTATTTTGACTTACATTTTTGGATTAATTTAAATCAAACAAGAGAGGAAATGATTTAATGAGTTTAATTAAATAAACATGTTTTGATTATTTAATTAAAGAGATTGAAGTAAGATTAAATTAAATAAGATTTTAATTTATTTAATTTAATAGATATTCTTAGAGATTTAATGCAATAAAATTAATTATTTAATTAAAGAGATTGAAGTAAGATTAAATTAAATAATATTTTAATTTATTCAATTTAATAGATAGACTTTAGAGATTTAATTAAATAAAATTAATTATTTAATTAAATGAGATGGAGAATGATTTAAGAGACTTAATTAAACACATGATTTGTTTAATTAAGAGAAGAAAACAAATGAATTTAATCAAATAAAGATATTCAATTAAATGGTTAGGTTGGGGAATGATTTAGGATGAAATGATGTCGGTAGTCAGACTTAGATGCACAATGTCAACTTGTACATTTTTGCGTGTCTACAATAACATTTTTTTTTTTTAAGTTCTCAAAAAATTAGACATTATATCTTATTTTTTTAATATGTACAATTCTTAAAAATAAGGATTTCTTTCAATATTTCCCTTCACATATATTTGGAAAATGCTTACAAAACCTTATTTCCCCTACCATTTGTTTGAATTTCTTGTTCTATTTTTCATAGCATATGTTCTCCATCGTTGTCACATTGATCATTGTGTTTCACATATTAAAATGTAAAGAGCATATAGACATGAACATTGTCATTACTTTCTAAAAAGCTTTCTGTACATTAACATTCCATTTATTTACATGTTTTTTATTCCTCTTATATTCCAAATTCTTTTATCACACCACGTTATCTCCTCCAAATCTATAATATATATATGTACATATATGTATGTATATAACCTATATATTCTACTAGTTATCTCACAAATCTATTTGATTGCTTTTTCCTCAACATTCCTAATTATGGAGGAAAAAAAATAAAGTATGCAAGAAAAACGTTCTCGTCAAAATGAGATGAAATGTAAACTATACCATGCAAAGAAAGATGAAAATAACAAACCAAGATGTGAAGTCAATAAAGTTTGTGTTGCTGGAGCATCAACATCTATAGTCTCTCCTCCTATTACCATAACCAACCTAGAAAGAGTTGCACCTCCCTCACAAAATGATGTTCATCCCGAGCCAGATATCGAAATGCCCCATTCACCACTATTCCCACCTGAGTTCATTGTACCTACATATCCAAAAAATGTAGTTTTGGAATGTATTGAAGAACAAAGTATGTATCTTTTTTACAGTTGGACATTATACACCATTTCTTAATGTTTTTAAAGGCTATGCATAAACTTATTGGTAACAACATTCAATCTTTCAAAAACCTAATTATCATACTTCAACATGCTCGCAGGCACATTTAGTACACTAAAGCCAAACAAAACAATGGAAACATTGACTGCAAATGCCATTGCAGATATTCTTGTAGGCATATATGGTTTGAGCCCTATTTTGCAAATTGCATCAATTGAGTCCATTGAGTAGGCTAGATCTACCCTTGTCAAATACCATGTTCAAATTTCTGATGGTTTACACACATCATGCTTTACTTCCTGGTCAATTCAACGATCTAGTGTTGGAGCAAGCTTTAGTGAAAGGTTCTATTGTCCTACTCAAACAATATACTTCAAAGATATTCAATAAATTTATGTATGTCCACACATTCCCAAAATCTTTTCCTTCATTTTTATTTTCCCCTTGCATTCTCTTACTAAATGTATCACGTTTCAAAATTGTAGGGCTATCATTATTGAAAACTTTGAAGTAATTTGAAACAATGCACCAATTTTTGGAACTCCAACTCCTCTTCTCCATTCTACAAGCTCTCTCCCATCAAATAGCTCTCCACGTCCATTGGGAACCTCTTAATCTACAGATGATTCATTGGAAAAAGATGGAGAGCCTCAGACTCAACAGAGAAAATACCCTTTTAAACCAATTCCCATTAAAATGTTAACACTCAACCAAAGCATTGGACCATTGAGGGTCAAGCCTTGATGAGATCAACAATCCACGAATATAAAAATAATGGATGTGATGGAAAAGTTTTTGGATTTGATTTCGTAGACATAGCAGGCTCTGAAATTCACATTTCTTGCTTCAACAAACACTTAGAAGAATTTTACCATGCTATTCAATTTGATAGTCTTTATGTCATCTCCAACGGTCGCATGAAAGTTGCAAGCACAAAATATAGTTCCTCCACACATCCCTACGAAATCATTCTCCTTAGCTCATCAACTATAACTCCTTCCACATCCTTGAACTCCACAATACCTACCCACACTTTCCACATTAAAAGCATCCAATCATTTTCCTCATTGCCTATCAATTCCCTTGTTGATGTCATTGGAATACTTTTAGCTATCACCCCTGCATCAACCATTCGTAAAAGAGATGGTACAGAGACAATCAAATGCATAGCTACAATTGTCGACATGTCAACTTGTACCATAGATGTTACACTTTGGGGTCATCATTGCTATATTGATGGGATACATATTTCTGATATTTCTATACAACAAAACCCTGTTGTTATTTTGATTAAATCCAGACGTATTACCTCCTGGTGTGGGAGAGGCCTTGATACTATTTTCCCAACTAAAGTTATAATGAACCCAAATTTAGTAGAGGCCTTGAGTTTACAAACATGGTATGCAACTACAGATATTTCCAAGCCCTTTAGTTCCTTGTCAAAAAATAACCTTTCTCCCATAAAGTTTGCAAATCCTGTCAATATCTCATCTCTTGCAGATAAGATCATGTTTGAACAAAAAGTTTTTTGCATAAAGGCCTCCATTACAAAACTACACCTTGACAACTTCTATTACCTTTCATGCCCATTATTGGTGGACAATAAAAAGTCTAAGAAAAAGGTTTTGCAAAGTTCTCCTACTACTTTTCGTTTGCCAAAGTGCTCTACAGATCTCCTTGTATGCAACTTTAGTTACATGCTGAAAATGGACTTGAAAGATGAAAGTGGTGAACTTCTCAAAGTTACAACATTTGAAGGCCTAGCAAATTCCTTAATGGGTGTAACTGCAAAAGATTTTCAACTACTACTTACTGAACCAGATGCTGCTAAAGACATTTTGGACCATATTCTTGGTAGCCAATTCTACATTGATCTCAGCATCAAAATGATTCCCTTTGTTGGACAAGAAACACAAAGCATTGTTATTACTACCATAAAGCCAATTTAACAATTGCACTTCTCTCTTCTTAGCAATACTATAAACTTGGCCTCCCCATATATGTAAACATTATCTACAAATGCGAATAGTTGTATCTTGTTATCAATAACATTACATGTCCACATATAAATAGTTGATGTTACATTTTATTCCAAATTCAAAGTTTACTAGCATATGTTCTCCATCATCGGCACAAAGATCGTGGTGCTACACATATGTAAATGAAAAGAAAATATATAGATGAACACTTTCCGTACATAGTTTTTAATAGCTTATTGTACATTAACATTACATATATTTACATGCTTTTTGTTCACCATGTAATCTCCTCTCAATCTATAATCTATATACGTACATAGATGTATGTATAGACATGTATATTCTACTAGTAGTCTTCTCTAACAAATCTTTTTCATTGCTTTTTTCCTCAGTATTCCTTACTATGGAGACAGAAAATGAAAGTATGCAAGTAAAATACTCTTGTCAAAATGAGCTAAAATGTAAACAATACCATGCAAGGAAGGATGACATTAAAAAACGAAGACGTGAAGACAATAAAATCCATATTGCTCGAGCCTCGACATCCACAATGTCTCCTCCTCTTGCCATACCCAACCTTCATACAATTGCACCTCCCTCGCAAAAAATATTTCATCCCAATCTGGTTATCCAAATGCCCCCTTCGCCACTTTTCCCACCTAAGTTTTTCTCTACTAGGAAAAACTTTCACTCTAAGTTAGATAGCCTATGAAAAATGTCAACTTGTATGGTTTGCATGAAGAGATATCCTGGAATCAAAACTAGACAATCAAATGGAATACCTACTTATTATAGATGCACATCGGAAAAGACTAACCATCACTTCTCGAATTGGGACAACATGGACCCTGGTGAGCAACCTAAATGCTTACAAATTCTATCCCAAGTAGAGGAAATGTTAATAGCTAGAGTTAGCCCAATTCTTGAAGTTACATATGCAAGGGGGGGACAACTAAAATACAGTGGCCACACTATTTTCTTTCCTCAAGATATATCTGCAGTTGCATCTACCTGCCCAGGCATATTCATGATCTTGATATACTAATAGTTAACAACGAACAAATCGACCAACAACCATATAGCTTCCATGTTAGTAGAGCACGTGTTCATGAGGCACTTAAATATAAGATGTTCAATGACCCATACTACAAGGATGTCCACATAGATGAGCTTGCATTATCCACTCTACTAGAGTATTCTATTGATGTCTCAAACCTTATTTATGCAACATCTACTAATCCTAGTACCACAAATACAAGCTTTGAGGAAACAAGCGATAGAGAATATGAACCCACTGAACAAAGCTTGTTTCCAACAACATCCTTTGTGTCAAAGCTCCCACATGCACGTACTGAGGTCAAGGAAGTGCGCTCTTTGCTTCAACTAGGTCTCAGACGACCAACACCAATAATTGGATGGCCACCCATTTCTCCATCTCCTATAAATGAATACACCATTGAAGGATTATTTGCTATGGCATTCCCCACTTTGTTCCCAAAAGGAAAAGTTGCATTCAAGCAACAATGCATCAAAGAAATTAAACTACATGAATATGCTCTCCATCTCCTAAGGTACCATGATAATCGGTTTGGCCAACACCCCCGATTCCCTCGATTTAGGTACTTCATATTGAATATTATTATGGCCATTGTAGCCAAGCGACCTCTATATTTGTCAGCAAAACTCTCGATGGTTACTTGCCCTCAACAGTCTCAGACCTATGCCAAAGATTGAAGGACATGCCAAATGACAAAATTGCAGATAAACTTATTGGATTTAGTTTGTCAATTTGTGGGACTCGTCCATTTTGGACCCAACGGCGAGGAGAACTTTCTGACATGGTCATTCAAATTGGTTGCTCCTCGCTCTTCTTCACCCTTTAGTGCAGCGGACACAAAATGGCCAGACTTGCATTCTGTCATGCCTACTAAGCCTCCTACAAATCCTTCCACGGCTTCTACATGGAGGATCCAAAACATAGTACAAAATCCACACCTTACCGCAGTCTACATGCACCACAGATTTACTGCATTTCGGGAGGTCTTGGAAAAACTTCTTGGTGCATTTGAATATATAGGTAAAACCTTTCTTTCCCCTTTCCACACAATACATTCTTACTTTAATTGTTTACTAGAAATCATCACTTCATTTTTTACAATAGCCTCTTACCTTAAAAGTTTTCTAAACATCATTTTTTCATAGGTATGAATGGCAACTTAGAGGATCTACACACATCCATGGTTTTCTATGGCTCGAAGAAGCACCTGATATTAGTAGATTACAATGGAATAACATTCAATCTATACAGAATGCACTTGATTACATAGATAAATATGTCTCAGCTTGGAATCCACGTAGCCTCCATTTCAGAAGCCAAATATTTCACCGCTCTATTCTTGATGACCCTTGTCTATTGGACACAACAAGGATCATGTCATGCGACCCTTCAACTGATGAGACCAATCGCCCAAAGCACACACCAGCTCGCAATGATGATCACTTGAACCTGCACAACCCATCTATCCTGTCTATCTGGAGGGCTAATGTTGATTGCTAGCCTATATTGTCAATTGATGTTGTCCTCAAATATATTGCAAAATATGCAACAAAAGCTGAGCACAAGTCTGAAACCTACCATGCCATGTTATCTCATATCTCAACCAATTTAGAATCAGAAATGCTTGCCCCAACAGCTTTTCAAAAATTGCTTACTGATAGCCTTGTCGATTGTGATATTAGTGCCCAAGAAACTTGCCACCTACTAAAATTACCCCTCTCCATATCCAGTAGGAAATTTGTGTCTTTAAATGTTAACCACCACAAATTTCAACGTGTATCGATCTCACCCACATCAGTTACCACATCACCTACATACATTGATGCCTACATGGATCGCCCCATTCAACTAGAGGCATTGCCCCTCATTGAACTAACCCAAAAATGGACCTTTAAAGCATCTCAAAAATATGAGCAATGGAAGCAGTGCCCCAAAAAGGCAATCGTTCGTGTCTCGCCTAGGTTCACAACCATCCTCACAAGAGAAGACAAAAGCTTTTATGAATTTTGTTGGAGTGAGCTAATTCTATACCACCCCTTTTAGAATATTGACATTGATTTTGGGTCCTTTGAACATCAAATTATATCACAATGGGAAAGGTTCTCTTCTACATACAAGCCATGGCACGTATACCGCACACATCCAAGTCCAACCGAAGCATCAAATTCAAGCAACAACTCAAGCGCAAAAGATATATTGCAAGGACACAACCCTGAAGAATGGCAAGTTCTCTCAAGTTTGTACCCATACCTTCCTATACAGCTTGATGCACTAGAAATGCTTGGTCGACGTGACATTGACATTCACCATGAATGGAAACATGACAGCCTTACCCCACTACAAATGCATTTTGCTACTACTTTTGTAGACTCCAATCGGCCAACCTTTCAAGTGCACCAGATTCTCAATGAGCACACTCATACTACTTTCTCTACTTAGCAGCAAAAAGAGTTCGATATAATTTGGTCTCATCTAAGCACTATTCCATTGCAAGCACCACTAAAGCTAATTGTTCAAGGAACTACGGGAACTGGAAAGTCACATCTCATAAATTTTTTTAGCTTTGCCCTCATGAGCTTAGCTCCAATTCACCAGTCTCCATTACTACTTCTTGCACCTACAGGTGTTGCTGCATTCAACATTCAAGCATCAACAATTCATTTCGCTCTTAGCATTCCAATAAAAGAAATGACTCCGCTACAAGGGCAAACACTTGCGACCTTCCAAGAAAGCATGTACTTTATTAGGAACATTTTAATAGATGAGATGAGTTTCATTGGTCCAAAGTTGCTAGAACGCATTGACATGAGACTACGGGAAGCATTCCTCATCCACAACCACCTACCCTTTGGAGGGCGTTCAATTATTCTCTTTGGTGACTTGGGCCAACTGCCACCGGTCAAAGATATCCTGATGTATGCTTCCACCTCCTATGGAGGGACTCTTTGGCGCATCTTCACAACAGTGGTAACTTTGACAAACTGGTGATGATCCTTCACAAATAGCTTTTCGTGCACTTCTTTCCAATCTACGAAATGCAGAGCCTACACAAGAAGACTGGCAGGTTCTAATGTCACGCTCAAGTTCAATGCTCAATTCTACAGAAAACTCTATTTTCTTTTCTGCCATACATTTGTTTCCAAAAAATGAATTGGTGTTACTACACAACAAACGTATGTTGTTGTCTTTGGCAACGCCAGTTGCACTTTCCATTGCAGAGAAACTTAGAGGAACAACATACACAAATCCAGATGAAGAACAAACTTCAAGCTCATATTTATTTATCTATTGGCCAAGAGGTCATGTTATACTCAAATATATGGGTTGAAACAGGGCTCGTGAATGGTGCACTTGGTCAAGTAAAAGCAATTGTATACAATGAGGGTGAAAAACCACCTCAACTACCATTGTTTGTTGTTCATTCAAGCATTACATTGGACCACCTTGGGACCAGTACAATCCAAATAATGATCCAATAACCCCGCTTAGCCGTGGGCTTCACCGTCAGATTCCACTTAAAATGGCATGGGCATTGACAATACACAAGTCACAAGGACTAACACTTCCATGGGCGACAATCGACATTGGCAACATTGATCGACAAGGCCTAACATTCACAGCTATTTCAAGAATTCCCAATCTACAAAGTCTTCGCATACACCTAACCTTCACATTCCAACGATATGCACGCATGCAAAAAGCCCATATGTTGCTAGGCGAAAAAGCGAAGAGAATATATTGAAAACAATGTCAGATTCAAATTCTTCACAAACTTAAAGTGTATTTGAACCACTACAGGTATGACACTTTCTTATTTCCTTCACTACCAATATTTATAAAGTTTCTTTGTTGTAAATTATATCTCTCTTCTTACTTACTACAACCTCCTACCATTGCTCACTTACACTATGCTCTCATTGACTACCATCTACAAACTACTCAACCGAAGCTAAATAATAGTTTTTAATGAAATTCAACTTCAACATTCTACTTTTTATTAGTTGTTTTTTACATACTATTTGTTGTAAATTATATCTGTCTTCTTACTTACTACAGGCTCCTATCATTGCTCATTTACACTATGTTCTCATTCTCTAACAACTACAAACTCCTAAACCAAAGGTAACTAATAATTTTTCATCGATTTCAACTTCAAAATTCTCCTTTCTATAACTTTATTTTAAAAATACTAAATATATGTTTTCTTTGTTATAGATACATTGGAGTTCAATGTGACCGTGTTACAATATCGCTATACCATTGTACTCAATTGCAAACATATATATATGCTTATTATACATTATTTTATCTCATTAACTTAAGTTCCTCTTTATTTCCATACTATTTCCATTTAAGTTTTTTAACGTGTTGTTTTAATATGTTACATTCATATTCAATTAATTCAACCAATATTTTCACAACTAATCAAATAAAACAAATACTTATTTGCATTTTACTTATTACATTTCTTGCCTTTTTAGATTATTTCTAAGTATACAAATATTATTTCATTTAATAATACGACTACAATAAATAAAATTAGATTATTGCATACAATTTCTGGATTAGATTGTATCTGAATTTTTTTGCATCAACGTTTCAAATCACATTCCCAGATTCACAATCAAATAACTAAAATTAGATTATCCATTCAATTAATCGGTGTAACCCATTGCACACCACAAGTGCAAGCGCTAGTTTTATAATATTTTAGATATAAGTAGAGGACCATGTCCCAATGTGATGCATATTTTTTGTAATTTTTCCAAGTAAATAATTAATTATGAATTTTTATTACAACTTAAAAATATATTATTTTTTTATATGTTTGACCACCTTAACTTGGTCAAAACTTCATGAAATTCATTTTTTTAATCCATAGTATGGAAGCATAAAATGTGATGCATATTTCAGATTTAAAATGTGATATTGTTTGAAAGTTATAAATGTTTTTCAATCAGCTTCTCAATCAGGACTTTAGTCGTAATTTAAATAGAAAATGAATAATAATAATTTATTAAATTGAAAGTAAATCATAATTTATATTGATGGAAAGTTGAGAATCTCCTTTAAAAACCCTTTTCGTATCATCAATTTTGGGTAAAAGAAAAGCCATCAGCCACATACCCCTACACATACTCATCATATTGCCACATTTTGGCCCATCATAATCTTGCACATAACCCAAACCAAAACCAAAAAGAGACACACCAAAACTAGAACTATGAACATGGTAGGATAAATGCTACCCCCGAAGAGAAAATGGAAAGATCATGCAAAACAATTAACCGAATGAGAGAAAAATAACCCACACCTAAAAAACTAAGATTCTTGTGCAGCTTTTGGAGGATAGCAAAAAACCAGCTTGCACACAAAACTCTGAACTCATTAAGGAGCATCTTTTCAACCATAACACTTCTGAAAAGCCATTTTTCATCATAGGTATCTTCTTTCAAAGGAGTGTGACTTTATACAACACTTCTTGTATCCCATATAACCTCTTTTAAAGGTTCACTCTTATGAACAAATCTTCTCTCAAAGGTAGGCTTTTGATACATCTTGGATGAATTGAATAATTTAGCAGCTTACCCTTCCTTATTTATCTCCTTGTACATAACCATAATAGAATTTTTTTCCAGTGCATGAATTACCACATCATCACTATCTTGATCATTCAATTCAAATGTGTCCATATTTTCCATTGATTTATAACCCATCTCCCTATCTTCATTCTTACAACAAAAAATATCACTTATCATATCATTGTGAGGGAAAAAATATGAACACTCAAACAAAGAATTTCTCCTTACTTCATAAGATTCATCAAAGTAGAACAAGGGATTCAAAAACCTACACCACTTTGCTTCATCTTCCCCCTTATTTTGAATACTATCCTTGTAACACCATCTTTGAATAAAAGTGGCTTCCCATGCTTCTAGATTAGTTTGAATACTAGTGGATTGCCTTATACCTATGAACCCTAAGGTAGCCTTATCCTCCATGGTCGAATTATCATTCTCTCTTTTCATTATATCTATGGATTCAATATCAACATCATTAAAATTAAAAACTTCATATTCAAGCATGCATAAGGAATCTGATAATTGATATCTCCCATAAGGATCTTGAGTGTCATACCAAAAATAGAGGTACCGGGAATAATAGACTATGTTGCAAAACTACATCTTATCTGAGGGGATGAATCTTCTTCTTCACTCGATGAACTGAGATATTCTTCTATTCTAATGGAATCTAGATTGTATACTTGAGCACTCCAAATTTGATTTTCACTTTCCTCACTCACTCTTTTATGTTTCCCCAAATTCTCAAGATTGAAAACCATAAGGTTTGAATTCTCTACGATAGGGAAAGATTGTTTTAATGTATATTGAGGATTCAAAAATATACACTTTAGTGTTTCCCTAATTGAAATATATTTTTTAATATAATCTCATTTCCATACTCCAACATTTATTAAGTCATATTCAATGTTTATTTCCTTTGATTGTTCTTATTCGATCCCACAAACTTTATCCCTCTTTAACATGAGCTGAACTTTAGGATGCAAAGTAGACACAAATACATGAAATTATATTAGTTTACTTGGTTTTTCAAGTGATGGAATTCATTGGAGTTCCCAATTGAAATGATCAATGAAATCCTGAATAGACTCTTTTTCTTCTTTCATAATCTAAAAAAATTCTCATAACAAAGCAACGACATTAACCACATCTTTGAAACGACCAAGAAAATTCTTCTCTAGAATACCCCAACCAGTTATACATCCCTTTTCAAGATCCCCGAACCGTTTTGTTGCACTTTCAATAATGATATAAAAAAAGGTATAAAAAAAATATTCTTCTTAGATTCCTAAAATTCCACTCACAACAATCATAGCCAAAATATGTTCCTCAAGACCTTGTAGGTCCCTACGAGAGAATTTTGGAAAATTCTTCCTTGTTCCAAGTAGTAAAACATTATATATTGAGATAGGGATAATCTTCTAACACAATTACTCCAAGGGTTTGATAATATAAGCCATCAAATTTTAGAGCCGCCAACTCCCTTCAAGGATTAAAAGAAAAGTCACACCCCTAGGTCAATTCCTGGGTGGAGGTTGAGTAGGAGAAGGATTTGGACGTTGGTTCAAATGAGGAGGAAGATTATTATAATACAAAAATTCTAGTATTTGAGCTCATTCCACTACCCTCCTTGATGGTCATTGAGCCTATTCTTCTTCCCCTTCCAGAACAAAGTTTTATCTCATGTAGTCTATGGAATCCTTTCTATATCTCTAGGCGAGGGTATTTAACTAAGAAATTATATCCTCCTATTTTTCCTACATCCAATCTAGATTTGGTTGTAGTATAGGAAATACATTCTCATGCGGAAGCACCATCTTGTTGCATGACCAAAAGGTGACCTTCAAATATTTTACAAAATATACCCCTAGCGGAGGTGCCAAAAATTGGTTAGTGAATGAACTAGCCTTTATTATAATATTAAAATAACAACTCTATAGTCCAAGATATAAAGGCCAATATTACTAATAGCTCTAGAAATATCACAATTGCATTTGTGATTTTCCTCTAAATTATTACCGAGGTACAATACCCTCTTAACTATTACTATATTTGTGAAATATGCTTTTGACCAAAACGCGGGAAAAGGAAAACAAACACTAATCCATAAACATGAAATTAATGCAATAGACTAAAGAAACCATTAATGCTAAAGTTAAAAGACTCAAGACAATAATGGTAGATTAATATAATATCAAAGAATAAATCTAATCACAAATAAATGAACATAGCATTGAGAAATTATTCCACACAGAGAATAAATCTACATTATCATCTCCAACCATTAGATTGATTTGATAAATAATACCCTCCACAACTCAAAATTCAAGTATTAAGAGAAATATGGAATCACGATTCAATTCACACTTATTGGTCGACTTTTAAAAGCACAATTTATCTACAGTTTTTAATTAAAATAATTTATTTAATCAGATATTATCTCCACATGATTTTCTAATTTAATATTAATAAAAAGATAATATTTAAATTATCCTTATCAATATTCATTTAATTTAGTTATTATCAACAATATTAATTTAAAATAATTATTTACTCTTTTAATAAATTAATTCACTTTTAATTACTATATATTTAAATTTAACATTCAACTAACACACAATTAAATCAAAACAACTAGACAACTTTAATCAATTATCTTATAAAAATAAGGTTAATTAAATAAACATGAACCATAAATAAAATGAATACTTCAATCAATCAAACTACACGATCAACGAGAATGAAAACTTCAGTCATAACACAATGACTCACAACAAACGACGGACTTGGGACGGGGACACTTCCAAACCTACTCCCTTTTTCAACATTTTTACCTGTTGGGTTAATTTATTGCTCGCCCTGTCCTGCCGAAGCAGGTGGAATCGAGACTTATTCCTGCAAACTTGCATCCAAATAACCGTCAAATAGCACATGTATGTATATATAATCAAACATCCTATTGTGAGAAGGAATTGCAGTGTAGCAAGGCACTCGTGAACGAGTGATGCTACACTGTCCTCTCACCTAATCTATTCTAACAATTACAATATCAATAACAAACTAACATTTCTAACCAAATTGATCATAAGATAACATGCTAATTAACTACTGCATCATTACTAATTATTAAACCATTGCATTATAAAATAATACTGAATTCAAATAACATGATCACCATAGGATTATCACATCGACATATAAAACATTAGAGAGAAAGCATTGCATAATAAAATAATCCAAACCCTACATACAGAGTATCATAAATCATAATAATAATATCAATTGTAGAAATCAACTAAACTACGCAACCACACACACCAAATCGATGAATCAATCACCATCACAATTCAGTATCACACTAACATATAAAAGCAACCAATAGTAGTAAATAGTATCAGAAACATGGGGGTATTACATCCTCCCCCCTAGAATATTTCTTACTCCTGGAAGCCAGCAACTAAATAAAACAGATTATCCTCACTAATATGGAATGCATTATCCCATGTTACCAAAGTTTCATCATTTGGGTCCTGCAGAACCCGCAAACACATGATAAGCTCTACCCGCATCACCTACTGTTGACTCAGAAGTGGCTGTGCCTGACTAAAACCTGTAGTGTTCCCTTGAGGGCACTTCCTTGCAATATGTCCCTGCTGCCCACATGAGAAGCAACCTATACTCCACCCAAAGCCTCTAACTCCAACTGGTGCACTCGATTGTTTAAAGCTACCTTGTGTCGGTGCTGACTGTATACTTTGTGCCGGCTACACAAAATGATTAGGTCTATTACGCTGCCAACTCCGAAACTTCCTGTTCTGCGATCTATTTCCTTGCAAAGACTGAGAGCATTGTTGTTGCTCATCCTTAGTGGGTTCTTGATGACCTTTAGAGGACCCTGCAGCCAAGATCGGACCTCCATGAGAACCAACACCCAATGACAGTGCATTGCCGACCTGAACTCCTATATGTCCTCCTAGTGCCATCGCTAGATTTTCTTCAACCAACCGAGCCTTCTCGACCGCTACTTCCATTGTCTTCGGCTGGAAGACTCTCACACCACCACTAATTTGGGCATTTAAGCCCTAAAAAAAATGTTGTACTAACATCCCTTCATCGTGACTGATACCTGCATACTGCTTTAACTCAAAGAAGCGTCGCTCATACTACTCTACTGACATCGACAACAGCCTAAGGTCATGGAACTCATCAGCCCTATGCTGCCTCCAATGATCTGAGAGGAAGCGAGCCCTGAACCTGTCTAGAAATAACTCCCATGTGACCATATTGATATCAAGGTGTAACTTTTATTCTTCAAGACGCCACCAAGTAGATGCGAAACCTCGCAGGTGCATAACTGCGCACTGAGCCTTGGTATTGCTACCATAGGGGTGCATCGCAAAGCATCGCTCTAAGTCAATTAACCATGTCTCAGCTTCCAAATATCCTCCAGAACCATCAAAAGTAGGAGGGTGTGCTCGCATTAGATCTCTCAAATGGCCTGCTATGACTGCATCCTGAACCACTTCTGTATCCCTGCGCCTCGGTGACCTCTCTCTCTCTCTCTCAACCTGTTGCACCTCATCTAGCCTGGGTCCCAAACGACCAAGAATCTCTCCAAGAATGTGCTGCAATGGTCCCACCAAACTAGGTTGTCCTTGATTTTGTCCACCACTTGATGCATTGTGTTGAGGACTTAGTTGTTCCTCATGCACTGAACCATGAATGCTTGGCGGTGACAGACTTCAGCGGTTGACTCTATGACCACCACCTTGGCCTCTTCTTTGGCCACGACCTCTACCTCGAGGCATGATCCTGCACAACGATTAGAGTTATGTAAGATCAAGAGTTACACAAAGGTTGCATAACGGACACAACTACCCAGAGGACCCAGCGTTAGCAACCTTGGCTCTGATACCAAGCTGTAACACCCTGCCGTGCGAACCCCAAAGGAACTAATAACAACGGAACAATTTTTTTTTTTAAAATAACATACTAACTTAAGTATTCCAATAACAATGTATTAAGTTACACGACTAGTTCCATTGGGGTACACGAGGTGACATTACTATACTAACCCATAACAACAACAATAAGATAATATTCATTAAACAATTACATAAATCTATTCATCCCCATCACATCATTTAAAATATCCATTAACAATAACCATATTAATACCATATGCACATATGACAAAACATATAATTATACAGATATAAAGTGTTACATATTTCGGTAGATACAACATAACATAACCAACTATTACAAGTGACAGTTCTTGAATAAATACAAGGCTTGAATATACATCACATCCAAATGATAGTAAAATACAACTATCCGAACATACATCCCAATAACCACATATACAATTTACAACATGGTCATCCCAACACACGTGGAAGACAATACATCAATGATTACATTACATTTGAAGTATAGCATACATCTGGTACAAAGAATTACTGGATCATCAACATCCGCCAAAGAGCCCTGCAATAAAAGATACATCTGCAACAGAAAGGGAAACCCAATGGGGTGCGAAGCACGTTCCACCCAACCACCCCCGTGCTGGGAGTAGACAAGGAAGGATCCCCGACCAAGCACGTCTAATAGTAACACAATACTAACTCTAGACAAACAACTTAACATCAAAGACCACATAGAAAACTAAACAAAGATAAATCCAAAAGGCACAACAACAAACCACTTCAGAACATAACAACAAGTCACAAACACAACATCAATGAAACTCAAGACATAATATCAAAGATAACTTCCAAAACTAACCAATGACAAATCAACAAATCACTTCCAGACGACTTCGGTAAAGTAACACAAACATAATGTTTAGAAGAGAGTGTCATCGCATGGTTTCACATGGATTATCCTGACAACCTATCACAAGGTGCCGCCTCCATCTCTACATGGATTCTCCAGACAACCAAGTTAAGGTGCCGCCTCCATCTATGGTTCTCCTGACAGCCTATCTCAAGGCGCCGCTCCATAGGGTTACTCATGCGGAGTCATTAACCTTTCGTGAAGACAAGGCAATGACCTTGCCAACCACGGCCTTCTCAGTCCCCTTTAGCCTGTGTTAGCACTAACAAGCAGACGAGGCATCACAATTATCTTGTTAATGTTTAATCCCCACCCATGGTTTATTACTTAGGTTATCACTGATTAATCTAACTCTATGTGGGTTACCCTGAAAGCCCCTTTGTGCCACTCTCTCTAGACCCTCAAGCACAAAAATATCCAACTCAACAGAATCGTATTACAATAAGTACTGGACCAAATCAAATAGACCATCTGCGAGGCATAACCATCTCGCCAAGACATAAGAGACACAACCACAATCAATGTAGTTCCACATGTAACACCATTTACAACCAAAGACCCAAATAGACCAAAATCAAAGTAATATCAAAGATCCCACCTCTGGAAGTCCTAAACACAGCTTAGGTTGCTATAACTGGATAAGTTAACACTAGGGTTTTCTACATGACCTAAACCCAAATTAAAGAAAATCAAATTAAATAAGATGAATAACTCGAGAGTACCCGATATATAAACAACACCACAAAACTGTCTACAATGAACAACAAGATTCGTCCAATAAATAAATCAACAACTTGAGAATATTCAATTCAAATCAAAACACTTCGTTTATTTCTAATTTTCTCGATTACATTATCACATTGTAATATATAAAAACAATATGTAATTATCCACTCTCTCAACATATAAGGTCCATTTATATATATACAATTAAAACAAATATAAAAATTTATACTTATAAAATCTATCATAAAAATTATCCTAATTCCACACACACATATATAAACTTATTATAAATATACTACAAATAAAGCATTTTTATAAAAATCATTTTATCAAAACATATATTATAAAATTTATAAAATGTTATTCAGAAAAATATTATATAAATTAATATATATATATATATATATTTATTTATTGATTATATAAAATTATATTATATACCAACTCGAATTAAATAAAAATCAAATTATAAAATTTATTTTATAAATCAAATTCGAATTAAATTAAATTAAATTTACAAACTTTAAATAAAATGGCGCGAAATTTTAAAAATAAAATGAACTTTTGTAATGTACTTCCATATTGCCGCTGCATCTCCATTAGGGAGTGCGCCGCGGCCTCCCCTAGTCGCGGTAATAACAACCAAGGCCGCTGCGAGCCACTTGCCGCCGGGTACCACGCCCTGGATCACGCCCCACACACCATGCAAGGCTGTGGATACGGCTTTGCCGTCCCCTCCCCATTCAAAATATAATTTTATTTTTTTAAAATTTATAATTTTTAATAAAATCTTTAATATTACTTCGTTGATACGGAATTCGAAATGATTTCGAAATAAATACATTTAAAATCATAATTCATCCCATGATCAAATCTCGAAATTCAAAAATAAAAGAATTTATTTATTTCTTTATATATATGCACAAAAAGAATTAGAATATGATATATATGTAAAATAGATTCAAATCAATCATACACTAAATTATTTTCACAACAGATTCTAATATAGAATAGAACATGCAAGCTCAACCAATAATAAATAGGATTTTTATTTTCAAGGTAATCTCAACATAATAGTAAATTGATTTTCTTTCCAACCAGTAATTTTCAGAAACAAATTTTATTGAATAAATTTTGAAGGGTTTTACTACAGTTTTCTACAGATGATTTGATTTATTTATTTTTTAATACAGACAAGTTTTCAATCGTAGATCCTCTTTTCAAAAGTAGAGAAGTTTATTTTCAAACTATGGCAGACAAATTTTGCTTATGGAACAATATAAAAATGAATAACTTAAAAGAATAAAAACCTGAAATCCTTCGTCTGATGTAGAATCCTTCCTATAGTCTTCTTTCGATTTCCTCAGCTTTGACCTATCTTTTTCTTCCGCTATCAATATTTTTTTCCGAGAAACCCAAAACTAAACTATTTCTTTTACGATCCCAAAACAATCAAGAAAACTTCAGGTGCGGAATAACTCCCTATTGTGTTAATAAATGTGTCTAATAAAGCTCTTCCACTTTCTTTTTCAAACTTTTCTTGTTGGTCTTTTTCCAGTTTTTTAAAAGCAATACCTTATCTGTAATTTTACTAAAGTACTTCCCAGTTTTAACAAGATATTATTCCACACAAAGATTTCTTCTTAATTTATTATTAATAAAAAGATAAATATTTAATTATCCCTCATCATTATTAATTTTTGAATAATTATTTACATTTTTAATAATTCAATTCTACTTTTAACTTACAAAATATATTTAAATTTAACATTTTACTAACACGCAATTAAATCAAAACAACAAGACAACTTTAATTAATTATCTTATCAAATAAGATTAATTAATTAAACACTGACCATAAATTAAATAAAAAACTCAACAATTAACTACACAATGACAAGGACAAAACTTTAGTCATGACACAACGACTCACAACAGACGACGAACTTGGGATGGGGATACTTCCAAATCTACTCCTTTTTCAACATTTACCCGTTGGGTAAATTTTAATGCTCGCCTGTCCTGCCGAAGCAGGTGGAATCGGTGACTTCTTATTCCTCAGAATCCCTCAAAGACACATGAAATACTGGCAACACATGTTTATAGAGTGGTAACAAACATCCTGGTGGAGGAAGGAAATTGTACCGTAGGCACTCTGAACGAAGTGATGCTAAGATCATTCCTCTCACCTAATCTATTCTAACAATTACAATATCAATGATGAACTAACATTTCTAACCAAATTGATCATAAGATAACATGATACTTAACTACTGCATCATTACTAATTATTAAACCATTGCATTATAAAATAATACTGAATTCAAATAACATGATCACCATAGAATCATCACATCGACATATAAAACATTAATGAAAAACTATTTGAATAAACAAATAATCCAAACAACACACATAGTATCATAAATCATACTAATAACGTCACAAGAAGCAAACAACTAAACTACGCATCCGCACACACCAGTTCGGTGACTAATCACCATCACAAATCAGTATCATGCTAACACACAAGAGAAACCAATAGTAGCAAATAGTATCAGAAACATGGGGGTATTACAGGGAGAGGAAGAGGAAGAGAAATATAAATTTCTAGTTAGATAAAAAATATAGAGGGAGAGGGAGAGGGATAAAAAGATAAAGAGAGAGAGAGAGATAAAGAGATAGAGAGGGAGAGGGATATAGATAAAAGAAAGGGAGAGAAAAATAAAGAAATGGTGAGAGAGAGTTAGAAAGAGATAGGAAAGGGAAAAGGGGAGGAGATAGAGATGGATAAGAATTAAGGGAGAGAGGGGTAGGGAGAGAAATGGGGGATAGAGAGATAAAGAGAGAGAGGGAGGATAAAGATACAAAGGAAGAGAGGGAGAGAGACATAAAGACATAGTGAGAGATAACAAGGAGAGGGAGAGATTAGATCTAAATTCCATGTTTCATGTTCATAGAACAATCTTGAGCTCTGTGGAGCATAAAATGTGAGCACATTTTATGGAGCAAAAAACACAAGTCCATTTTGTGTTTCATACAATAGGAATGCATTTTTAAGTCAAAAATTTTCTCACCCTTTTTGCACTTTGGAATAGGTGTAGATTACAAGATTAGGTTTTGACTATTTATTTGCCTCCATTTCATGTGTTTTTGACCTTCATTCTTGTTTCTCAACTTGCACATCATCAAATTTAAACATTGTATAATGATTTTTAATAAAATTACACCAAAATTTCACACATCTTCTAAGCTTTCTAAGTATATATTTTTTATAAATTTGAAATACATTGACATATATATTTTTTAATTTCTTTGACTAATGTTTCTATATTTCTTAGATACATGTGTTAATTTTTCTTTATAACTTTTTATCTACTTGTCAAAATTTTAAAAAATATTATATTGGGTTGTTATACACTTAATTCTTTACACATCGATGTTTTTTTTACATTTTTTATTATTTTAGTGCATGTTATGTGACGCGCACACTCTCTGATGTGATTTTTCGAATGCATCCACTTTGAAAAATCATAAAAATATATATTCAATAAAAATATAAAAAAATAAAAATCATAAAAATATATATTCGATAATATATTTTTTATAATTAAAAATTATAAAAAATATATAAAAATCATAAAAATATATTATAATTAAAAATCATAAAAATATATATTCGATAATGTATTTTTTTG
>VDFB02198496.1:0-51370 GCA_007258455.2 Sequoia sempervirens | reverse complement strand
AAACTTGGACATTACATTCCCTCAACATGGATTATGTTCTCTTGAAGTCCAAAACCAATATGATGCTCTCATAATTTTTATTTGCATTTAAAATAATGAAATTAGAAATACTCTAGTCAATAATGGGTTGGGTCTTAATATTTGTAGCATTGAATTTTTACATAAGATCAGCATGGATATGTCTTTCATAAAACTTGATAGTCTTTCTATTCGTGGCTTTGATAATGTTTGTAGGAAATTGTTGGGTACAATCACACTACCCATTAAGGTATAACCCATGATTTTTCCTACTCTTATACATGTCATACCAAGTTATCTATCATATAATCTTCTTCTTGGTAGAATTTGGATTCATGCCATGAGGGAAGTCCCATCTACTCTTCATCGTACAATGAAGTATGAACATAATAACAAGGTCCATATAGTTAAAGAAGATGCAAAAAGTTATTTATGAGTTGAAACTAAACATAACATTTCCAAGTTCTCAATACTTTTCTCCCATATTCAAAAGTTGAACCATACCTTACAATGATAAGGATACCAATGATAATAAATTACCTATGACAACACTCTTTGGTGATGATTGGAGTTTATTATATCTTACACCTACTTTAATTTGGGAATATAAACAATGATCCAAATAATGTTTTATCTTCAAGTACATATTTTGGTGATGATTGGGGTTGATTATATTTAACACCCTCCTTTGTGGGAGAGTAAAAAATATCACAACTAAAACCTAAATAATCTTTTGTTTCATTTTCATAATCTTATACTCCTACATGAACAAAACTACAATCATTACCATCCCATGATGGAAATGGAATATCTTTAGCTTTCATCCATCATGTGTTGGAAAAATATAACAAATATCCTCCTAATCTTGGCATTTTAACACCCAAAAAAGATTTACATTCTTGCAAAAGAGTCAATTATTATCATAAAAATATTGATACTCCTCATTCAATAAATAATTATTTAGAAAAGATTTCTCCTCCTCCATCTAAGTTGGAAAAACATTATGGGGTTGGGTTTAAAATTATTTCTAAACTTGGACATAATAAAAACATGGAACAATGATTTAAGGATCTTGAGAAACTTAAACAATACCTTTCTAAAATGGGTTTAGGTTTCTCCCCATCCTTTGTCGACATTGCACCCTCTATCATATAATGTATTTGTGATTGCATCTTATGTCAAGGCTTCTCAAATCCCACTTAATTACTCTTCCTCTCCCAACATGTAATAATTTTCATTAACATAATCAAGAAAATTACTCTTTTTATGTACATCATTGAGTGCTTGATCATTACACTAATGAATGTTAGGCCTTAAGAATTAAAATACAACTTCTCAATAGTGGTTGTATCACTCTTCTATGTGTTGATCCACATATTTATTCTAAATGATAAAATATCTTATATTATGTTGTTCCTCACTATGTGTCCAATTTGTAGCTTCACGTGTTTTCTCATTGCCATTCATGGTGGTACAATCATATGTGAAACCATATTTCATCAATGGTAGCAACATAATAGTATCCAACATGGTTTTCCTTTCCTATACACTTGGGGGCAAGGATAACTAGTTTTAGAGGTGTGCATCCTTATTTAGGATCCCCTCTTCCCCCTTTATTTTCCTTAAAATATTAGCATAACAAGTATGATAGCATTTTAAGGGGGACATATCACCCTATCCATTTCCATACATCAACATCTAGTGAAGATTTGACTTATTCAATGTGCCTCCTTGGTGGTGGTATTGTGCATAATACCCCCTAAGATGTGGTTATCAATTTGATCATGTACCTCCTTTATGGTAGTGTTGTTGATAACACCCTTGAGGCGTGGTTACCAATATGCCCCTTGTGATGTTAAAAATTTATGCAACCCCTAAGGTGTGATTACCAAGTTTATCCTCAAGATGTTAAACTATCCCCCATGAATTTAAACATTTATCTTCTCTTTGAGGCGTGATTGCCAAAAAATACATAAAATTGGCATAACCAAGCTTGTTGTCCTTTGAATTTTGAGAATTTTTCATAGACATACAACATAACATATCTTGCTAGCTAGTAGATCCATATGTCTCATGAATAAACTAGCATAACGCAAATTTTTAGCCTTATGGGACCTATCATTCATCAATTCTACATGGACACCTAGCATAGCATAGCTTGCTGGCCAATATATCTAAGTAGCTCATCACTTTAGCATTTTAGATGTGTATGTGGTGTATTCGAGAGGTGATGATTGGTAATTGAGATAAACTTACATACTGAGGTCTCCTTACTATGTTGAATTAAATTATTTTGTACTAATTAGTTTGCAATAAATAAAGTAGTGGTTAGCATACTGATGGTTGGCTCAAATTTAGCATAGAAATTTTTTGTGGGCATGTGGACCTTTAGAGGTTTTTTTTCATTCCTTAGCATGCATCAATTTTTTTTTGGCTAGGCATGAGTCATATTTCTAAGCATCTATTGGTAGGAACCTTTCATATTCCAAAAAAAAAAATCTTTTCTAGATGGCACTTTTCCCTTGCCTTAAATCACGATTGTTGTCTATTATTGGTAGTGAAGAGTAAGATGTGTAGTATCCACCTAAATATTTGAGACCATCAATCTAAAAAGGAAAAATATAGAAAGAAAAAGGAATTAAAGATGAATATTAAGGGAAGAAGAAGAATGAAATAGTATAAACATTTGGGAAGTCATTGTTGGTAGTTCTTTTCTCTTGGGACTTGGAGAGTTAGTAAGTAGGTGGCTAGTGTGATAGTCATTTAGTTATGTAGGATTATAGTGTTTATTATACTAATGAAAAAAGACGTGCTACTGAATAGTAGGTTTTATTAGAGATATGAAGAGTTAGTTCATGTATTATTCAAACTTATCCATGCTTATCAATAAGGTAATGATGGTTAGTAAAGGATGTTCATAATAGATGAGATAATAATAATAGAGGTACAAAGAAGAAACTATGTGAATAGAGAATATACTACAAGTATCCCAATGAGTAGTCATGGAGACCTTAGGTAATGATAGTGACTCATATTTTAGCAGAGGTTACATGTTGGGGATAGTGGGGATAATATAACAATTTATTGGGTTGTTACAAGTATAGAAAATAGTGCTATATCTAGAAATTTGATGGTACAATTCCTTTAGGAGGAGGTATTCCATCTTCTCTATATAGATATTATAGTCCATCTACATAGTACTATGCTGTAGGTCATGCTCATTTTTAAGATAGTTTATAGTTGTATTATAAGACCAATTAAGATATTGTAAAACATGTATAAGTATGGATTATTGACATGAGGAGAAAAAATCACTCTTACTATAGTATTTGATGTATTTGAGGGTTATGTTATATTAAATATTATGTTGTCTTTTATGTGTATGTGATGGAAGATTATTTATGTTTCTACATTTTGAGTTAGTTTTTGTTCCAGTCCTTTATTATATGTGTCATAGTTATAAAAACCATTATAAGTGGTTAAATGTATGAAAATTTAGTTGGGTACATCTCACATTTAAATCTATATGGTGATATACTAGTTTCTACCATACTCACCCTATATTATATATGGGTAGATAGATATATACCAAACATCTAACTCTCTAACTACTATGTATAATATCTAGTCACACAACCATCTCATGAATATACCATGAAATAGGCATTATACACATTACATGAAATGTGAATTCTCCATATGGATGATCACAACACATACTAAGTTGATACCACTCATACTTGGTTTGAGGTTTTTTACCAATTTCACCTAAACTACACACAAATATTCCTATGTACTACAACTAAATATTACACAGCTTATGGCAGCATAGAAAAATACTTGATTACTTCTATATAATATTTGTACCTTTAAGAATATTTGAGGAAATCACCATGATGCTCCTTGCCACCACTAAATGTACTCCAACAATTCCACATGTGAATAGAATTGTGATATACACTCTAGTGACATATATTTATTTGGTTACAAGTTATCTTCCAAACGTCTTGTAATTAAGAACATGGAAACACTAGACTTGAACAAGTCTCCATACCAAACTATAACATTTAAAACTCATGATAAGTTACCAAACATCACTATAACTAACTTTGTAGTTATTTACTAGTATATAAACAAACACTTAAACTTGAACTTAGAATGAGTTCATCAATTTATCTCGTTAGTAACCTTAATAAAAGCTCTCTACAAGTGAATGGTATGTTAAAGTTCCAACATGCTCCCACTTTATTTTACTACAAGAGATATTATACTATTCAAAGAAGTTAATCTTGTTTATGTAACTAGGATAAACTCATTTCATCTTTGCACCACAAAAATATCAATACTCACATGTTTTTTCAAAGAGTCAATAATACTTACTTGAAAGTCAATTTTTGTATTTAAAATTTCCTTGTTTAAAAAATTTACTTGATAAAATGATATTGTACATCAACATGTCTATTTCTTATATCGAAAAAATAATTATTAGCTAGAAAAAATATATTATAAGAGTATAATTTAATGTTATATGAATATTAAAGATAATACTATTACCTAATCTTTGTAACCACACAACTTATTTATAATATTTTTTCCACGGTCATGTACTCTACTTTGGTTGTAAACAATTCAAATATATATTGATACTCACCCAAGTAATAGTTACTCCAAAGAGAGTAAAAGCACAATCACTTGTTGATCTTTAGTTATGTAGATTTAACCCAATTATAATCGACAAACCCATGTATGTTTAACATCTTGCTAAGATCCTAAGTACCAGGATAACAAAAACAATGAGCTAGAATTCCTTTCAAGTACCTAAAAACTCTTTTTACTTGGGTCCAATTCTATTTTCCAATATTTCACATGAGCCTAATTAGAAATCCAACTACTTGGGTGTTTTGTTACCTTCTATAGACCATTGCATATACAAGGCTAGACCTACTACATTTACATATAAAAATTTCACATGTCTTCCAAAGCCTCTGTAGACTTAGGACACTATTCCAAACTTAACATAGTTCCTAATAGTAATGGATACTTACATTATTACTATCTTTCATTTTAAACCATCAAAAAATAGTTTTGAGATACCTCCTCTAGTTTAACAACAAATTCTTGCAAACACATCTCTATGGATCTCTATAGCAAGTATGTATCCTAAAAGACCCATATCTTTCATTTTAGATATACTAGGTAACTAATTCTTAAGTTACCTAATCAATGGATTATCATTTCCAAGGATAAGCATATCATAAAAATATAAAATAATTAATGATATAAAATTTCCACAATCCATACTGTATGTTCAAATATTTCTAGATTTGATTGTGTACAATTTTTTGATGCAAAAAATTGTACACAATCAAATCTAGAAATCTTTGAACATATAAAATAATGATTAAAATAGTATCATTGATTTATTATTTACAAAGTGATCAACATTAATCCTTTCAAAACCTAGTTCTAATACATATGAATCAAAATTTTGATAGCACATATTTGGTGATTTATTAAACCAATACAAAGACCTTTCTAGTTTACAAACCAATATTTTTTTTACCCCTTACATTGTTTAGGTTGATTTATATATATTTCAACTAAATCTCCATGCAAGAATAATGTGTTGACATCTATCTAATCCACTTCAAAATAAGAAGTTTTAGCTATACTATAAAAACATCATAATGGAATTAAATTTATCTACTAGAGAAAACATCTTACCAGAATCCATTCCCTCTACATGGGAATACCCATTTCCATGAACAATACCATGCACCTTTCCAATGTACCATATACTATAAATTTATTCTTGAATATCCACTTCAATCCAATGGGTTTTGTAACTTCAAGTAGATTGAATAAATACCAAGTCATATTCTATTGCAATTCTTGTATATCATATTTCATCAAATTTCTATAATAATTATTCTCATTAGAAGAAATATCTTCTCCTAAAAATCTAGTTCATTGCTAGTACAACTAAAAACAAAAACACATTAAAAGTTAGGTGGACTAAACCTTTGTATTGTCTTGTATACCTTCTTATAGTTGACACTAGTGGATAATTTTCTATTGTACTTACATCCTATTCTTCTTGAAAAATTACATTAGATATTCTTATATCATCTCTAATAATACTATCATGTCCACTTAGTTTCTCATTTACAAATGTATGTTATTAGTCTAATTTATGTTCAAAATTCATCTTATAAATATTATTTTCATTGGTTGATCTTGTTTTGATAAATTCCATGTTCTTTGAATATGAAACCCCTTGAATAAAGAAACTTCTAAGATACTAGATTCTAAATCTCATAGCCTTTCATATTATCACCATACCTAATCAAAATGCATTTTTCTCTCTTGAAGTCTAACTTGGACCATTTATTCTTTGGTACACGAACAAATCGTTGAGACAAATAATATTAGGTTTGTTATAGTAGGGTTATTACCTATCCAAATTTCACATGGAATATTTTCCTCAATAACAAAAATTAAGAGACTTGATTTTTAAATAACAAGAAATGTTAATTTACTCACCTCATAACTCTTATCCTAGACCAACACTATTTTTCATGCTTCTATATTGATCAAACAAGGTTCTATTAAAATAAAAAAAGATTTCATAAAGTTTAATATTGGCCCACACTAATAGACACACATTTGCATTACATACATCATGCTTTGAAAAAAGGTCACTATTGTTTCAACCTAAACTAGGGAGAAAAGATCTCCACTCTAGTTGATATAGTAGTTGAGGGTTTAGAGATTTTTGTTCTCTAGAACATCACTGAAGAGGACCAAATCTTGAGTTGTGATTTTTATTTTCCTTACATCATTTTTGTCGAAGATCCTAAATAAAATTCCCATTATCAATTTTTTATTGATTGAAGAGATGCTAGTGGTAATAACCTCCAAGTTCTCCTGTATGACTAGACTATTCACAATGAACTTTCCCCATGGTTTGGGTCCCATAACTTACACCACATTATTATGAATAGCCTATACACTCTATGATCATGGATATTCCCATTCTCCCATTTCTCCAAGCTTATGATCTTGGATATGGCTACCTTTGTTTCCTTTGCACCAACCTTTAATAGCATTTTTATCTTAGCATCACTAGTTTCTACCAAGTAGTGACACCTAACACCAAATATCTTGTGCTCTATCATCTTTCCTCTTCTTCCATATACCTCCTTCTTATGTATATCCTTATGAAATATCTCATTGTTTATGACTGTCAATTGCATCCAAAAGCGGATATTTCATGTATATTTTCTTCCCCTCTCACCTTCCAATAATCTTGATGTAGATCTCATATCTACACTTTAATTACTCTAATGTACCCAAACACTCCTTCTATTGACATCACATAACTCTCATCATGCATATTTCTTGTAAATTATAGATACCATATTGTCATGTCCCTTCGTTCAATGCTTATCACCCCTCCTCTTCCAAGATGCTTTCTAATCTTGTCCATGCTTTGGGATCCAAATCCATAACTTCAGAAGGATAGCTTTCAACTCCAACATTCACTAAAAGGCTTCAACCTTATTTTCCTCTCTATAAACATGTTTTATCAATAATTCCCACATTCCTTGTAGATTTTCTAGAATATTTCCCATCCATTCCTACAGTTTCCAATTTTTTATTCCCTTCCTCATGACTGTGTTAATGCATTTCATGGAATCTCCATCTATATCTATAAAAATTATTCCTCTACATTTTCATTCTCAAATCCCCCTTATAGAGCTTCCGTTTCTTCATTTTTTATTGCAACCCCAATTCTCTTTAAAACTACCCAAATTAAATTACCTCTTTCATCCCTCAATATGCATCTGATCCCTACTTTTCTTGGCTTACCTTTTGTTACCTCGTTGAAATTTTATTTTAGCCTACCACTCAAAGGGGAAATCCACTTGGCTTATTTCATTTTACTTCAACTCCCCATCTCGGTTGAGGCAATATGAGATATTTTGAGTCTAGACCATTCTTTACTTCATTATCCCACCTCATAAATACCTGTCCTATTTTCCTTTGAGTTTTGTTATTCAAAACTTCACATATACCTACTTCTATCTTTGTAATTACTTTTTTTTACTAAGTTTTCAATCTCATTAAATATGCATATGTTCCACTCCTTCCATAATTTCCACAACATCATTGATGGAGATATTATCCAAATTCCCCCCATAGAGCTTTGTCATGAAGCCTTGGCTAGTTGTTGAAGAACTCCACCACATCTTTGCTTCTTGGGACTGGCCAATTAAGTTTTATCTATATCCAATCCCAACACTTCTCTATGAATTGATAATTTAGTAAAAGGTGGTTGGTCATCTCCTTTACCTTTTTGCACATCAGAAAATGGTTGGTCCCCTAAATGCCTATACTTTGTAACCACTCCCCTATTATAATCCTCTTGTGCAACACTATCCACATAAAAACTCCCAATTTTGGGAGTACTTGATTGCTCCAACACAACTCCATTCTCTAACCTACCATGCCCATCTAGGCCTGTATTATTTGGTATCCCATTTTTTTGTATATTTCTCTGATTTGGTCCCATAATAGATTATCTTGTCACTCTCCTGATTCGAGACTATTTTCCCTTTTTTTTTAATTCAACACTAAGGAGTTTTTTTTGGCTCTTCATTCTCCAAGATGTTTTCAAATTTTATCCATTCAAAATATATGAACAAGGATTTTCCACCAATCTAAAATAGTTTGCCACATTTTATTCCTACTACTCTTTCCATCATATCCTGAATAGGTCCAAGCTCTACTATTTCAAATAGCAGGGTGTATCCCTCCTAATAATCCTTTTAAAAATTAGCCATTTTCCCATTATTTATCTTCTATGTTAGATGCTCTATGACTATTAGTCTAAAATTCCATACAAATTTCCATGTTGTAGATCCATCATGCATATAAGATCCAACTTGGTTCTTCATTGTCTAGATAATTACTGCACATAACTTTGCACCATGGATTATCTAGATTAGTGTACATCTTCCACACCAACTTGACCCCTAACACTTTATTTTGGGACCTGAGTTCCCTTATTCCTACACCTCCTTCTTTGACTAGCTTACATAATGTGTCCCAATGAACTAGGGTAATACATTTCTTTAAGTTGGATCCCTCTCAAAGAAATCTCTTCAAGTATCCTTTCATCATGTTCTCCATTTTCTTCATTACTTATAAATAGGACATCACATAAATGGGAATTGCTTCCAAGTCTACTTTAATCATTAAAATCCTTCCTTCTAGGGAGAGCCATCTTACTTTCCAAGATGTGGCTCTATTTGTACACTTATATATAACATTGCCCCATAGTTTTATTATATTATCTCCATTATATATTGGGGCCCCTAGATATTTTAAAGGTAATGTTTCTATTGCAAATCCCAACTCTTGTGCTATCTATTTTTGCATTGCCTTTTTCATATTAAAAAAAAAAAATCAACTTTTCCTTATTTATGATTTTTCTTGAGCAACCTATACATATGTGGCTAAAGTCTCCTTTACTATGTTTTCCTCCCTCAAATTTTCTTCCCTAAAGACCGTTGTATCATCTACAAATTGGATGTGTGCTACTAGCTTAATATTCCTTGCCACCTCTACCCCTTTCCATATTCCCGTATCTTGCCTAGATTTTACTGTCCTCCCCAATTCTTTAGCCATGATCACAAAGAGGAATGGTAAAAGTGGATCTCCTTTTTGCAAACCATTCAATGACACAAAGAATATGTATAATGAATTATTAATTGCGATTGAGAATCTGATTGTTGATATACATTGATAGATCCATCCCAACCACCTCCCACAAAATTCAAATCTCTTCATAACCTACATTAATAATCTCTGGCTTACTTTGTCATATGCCTTACTCAAATGTAATTTGATCATCATAATTCTATGTTTTTCTCCTATGATTGAGTGTATTGTTTCATTGTTTAAGATAATGTTACCCATGCTTTCTTTGTCAAGCGTAAACCCATTATGTTACTTTGAAATAACCCAATTTAATACTTTCTTTAGTCTATTTTCTAAGGCTTTCAAGATTATCTTGTATACTATATTACATAGTGAGATTGGCCTATATGCAAAAAATGAGATACATTCATTCTTTTTTGGAATTAGTGTTATGACTATATTATTAATGTGTTTGACAAATCTCTTTTTTCCTTCTAAATTCCTCTATAATTTCCCTAGTGCCTTATCAAGGTGGAGCTGAAATGTGGCTTCTTTGATTTACCCTTCAATGAAAGGTTCCATGAGAATTCTATTTTCAGTCTCTCTTATGAGCTTTAAGATGTAGCTAGTTATCTTTATATTAGATAGTATATCCATCCCTCCTTCCAAAGCCATAATGGACTTGAAAAAATATACTGCAACATTTTCTATGTTCTCCCTCCTTGACACATTTTTTACCATCTTTGTCTTGAATCTCACTGATCCTATTTAGAATCCTTCTAGCTTTAACTGAGTTGTGAAAAAAAATGTATTATGATCCCCTCCTGCCAACCATGTTTCCCTCGATTTAGCTTTCCAAAATAGTTCCTCTCTTGCTAACAATTATGCATGTTCTACTCGCAAAGTTTTATCCTTCTAGAAATCTTCTTGAAAAATCCCATGCTTTATGATTTTCTCATTTAGTTCTTCCATTTCAATTTCCACTCTTTTTTTGTACATTCCATTCTCTTAGCTTCCACTTTATGTATGCCATCTTTTGTATGAAAAAAATCTCTTTGTACCAACCATATTGAGGGATTTTGACCATCATTTACTAATAAGGTCAATTAGATCTGGTCTCCTCATCCATATTCTTTCAAATTTGAAGTAACTTGTTAGTGGAAAATATTTGATTATTTCTAGATTGATTGAGAAGTAGTCAAAAATAGCTATTCGTTGTATCTTAGATTCCAATCTAACAGGTGTATTGAGCCAATCCCTAGATATCAAAAAATACTCAAGCCTTTTTGATATATTAGTGAATATTACTCTTCTATTTTTCCAAGCATATATCACATTCTTGGGACGAATGTCCTTGAGCCTATTTATTTTTACAAAGTTCTAGTAATCTTTGATTACTATGTTTTCAGATCTCAACCCTCCAATTTTTTCTTCCAACTTTAAAATCACATTAAAGTCTCCTTTGAGTATAAATTTTCTATCTAATATTTTTATTCTAGATGAAAGTGTGTCCCGTATCTTCTTTTTATCATCTATTTTGATCAAATTATAGACGTTAAAGATAAAAAAACTTAAAATTTGATGGAAAATGTCTTACCTATACTGTGATCCAATTGTCACTTTTCTCGATCTCCTTTACACCTACTATAGCCGGATTCCACAATATACTTAAACCCATTATGGTAACTACTAAATTATATATACATTTATATGATTTTCTTCATTTTCTAATGATACTAGTGTGCTTACAATATGACTAAAATTTATTAGAGAAAAAATCCCCATCATCATCTATCCTTCATTTTTTAAAATTATTTGAATTTTAGAAATGCTTCAAATTATTTATGAAGCACATATACCCAGGAATCCATAGAGTAATTGTTACCAAATCTCACTTACAATTCAATTTGGTAGAGTTGAGATAGTTGATTACATTTAAAAGTGAAAGGTATTCCAACAAATTTCTACTATGCTTAACCATTGCAAAAAAAGGATGCTTTCAAAAGAGATTCAATTTTATTATGCAAGTTTTTACAACATAATTTTTTTTTATAGATTTCATATTGTTGTCTTTTATTCATTTTGCAAAGGAAATGTACAAAAGTTTACATAAACGTTGTTGTTTTATACATTGAAAAAAAAGTGCTCAAGTGACCCACACAAGCCATGGGCATGACTGAACTAAAGCAACATACATGTAAGCTATACAACTAAAGATAAAATAGGAAAAACACATGAAAATAAATCATATCCTTCATTGCCTGAAATGGTAGAATCTTGGTGTTGGTCCTTTTTTCTTCAACTCCTACTCCTAGTCTTTAGATGTACTTGCAGATGATTAAAAGAATTAGTTAGAGCTTGGGACATGAAATCTCATCATATGTTTCATCAACATAAATATAGCCTACATATATGATGCATTAAATCTGTTGAGCCATTATCACATGTTTCCAAGAGAGCCTAAAAATCAAACATCATAGGAGTATTCAACTTCATTGCTTTTTATCTAACATGTTTGTTCACTATGCAGGTATTGGTGAAATCTTCATTGTTGGATATTTTCATTTAACATCATAGCATGTGGAACAAAATGGGCTCCCACAAGGGTTGAGCCCAACATGTTGCCCCTAATTCTTAAGAGGGGTGTGTGATAAGTAAGAGACATGATTAAGCTTTTCAAATAACGATATATTCTGTTGAAGATCAATTTGTGAGGTAGCTAAGCACATTGTCCATTCATGAAAGCCAAGTCAAAGGTGCAATGAGGTTACCCCATTTCACTTGAAATGGGAATCACAAATGATCAATGAGCTCATTTAATTGCTTAAGTAATATACACAATAGAGTAAAGGTGCATCATTTCTCACCAAGGAGCTTTGTGTATCTACAAGTTTTCATGTCATCCCTGGTTTTGCATCATTATTTTATGATTTTCATTTGTTGTCACAACATCATTGTCGTTGTTTTCATCATATGAAATGCATACTTTAAAGGAGAAATCATAAATCATCATTCTTTGGGATAGTGCTTATCACCAGGTTTCAGTCGCCATGCATGGGATGAGGGGTTTAGTTTATGTAAGAAATATTGCCATCAATGATGGGACAACAACCATGTTTCTTTCCAAAACTAGAAGTGAATGTACAGTTCCATGCATAACATACAAGTATAGAATTTGAATGTAGGAATAATCATTTTGTATCAAGCAATGTTCATGACATGTTTGCAAAGTAAAGTTAGAATTGCATATACATAATGGTACTAGACCAAAGCAACAAAGGCCTTTAAGCAAAAGTAAAGTCAAAAGGAGAGAAGTCATTATTTAGGTTTTATGCAAATATTTTGAATGATATTGAAGGGAATCCATGGCCACAAAGAATGCTTTAACTGTCCAAACTTCATTTCCTTCATGTATAATACACAATGGATGAATACAAAAGATGCCACAGACCCATGAAAGGTAGTAGATGCAAGGAAACTTGCAAATCTTGGTGGTGAAAGGCATATTCTCAAGAAAGATACCTATGCAATCCTTGAAAGTCCATCAAAGGTTTGGAATGATCATAAGAAGATATGCATGATGTCAACACAAGCAAAATGAATAATGTAGACTTGTAGTAGGGTGGTAACTTTTTTTGCAGTGTCAAGAACTAGATGAACCGAATACATGCTCACAACAACAAACAAATAGAGTAAAAGCCTGCCATTCATTCTAGAAAGGAAAATATTATAGAAGCATTCATCTTCATCATTTTCTCATAGAAAAAGAGACCATTTCATGCCTGGATGAGTGCTTTAACTAGGCACAAAAATTTTACCCATAGCAGGAAAAGCATATTTTCTTCTCAAAATCCCTAACAATAGCATGAGGAGGTGGCGGGTTTTGAACCCTAGTAGAGTTTCATTAAGGGTCGGGAGAAAGGAAGGTCATGGGTTTTTTTAAAAAACCCTATCTCTGATTTGTACAATAAAGATGAAGATGCAAAAATAATACTCAGACTCCATTGATTTTAGTTGTGGCCTATTCCAAAAGAAAAATCTAGAGCAGACATTCATAACCATGGCCATGAAGATACAAAGGGCCGAGTATTGAAGTTTTTCTAGAAGAACCATGGCCTATTTCCACTGTAAAGTCAACAACCATGAAGAAGAAAAATATGAGAGATGCTCATGAAACAAAGAAAAGAAAAGAGCTTTCATTCATTTTCTTTATAGAATGGAAAATATAGAGAGCATAAGTTTTGATAACTCTTTCATAGAGAAGCCGAGCATGAAGAAAACACAAAGATGTAGAAAGAAAATCATATCACTAGGCCTTGACACAAGTCTACAAGAGGTTCAAAAATAGCTCCACGATGGCTCAACAAAAGCCTCAGAGACTCTATGAAAGCTTGATCAAACCCTACAATGGTGGTGCCCAAGTCTTCACCCAAGAAAGTGAAATGAAAAATGAATACAAAAAGATAAGAGGCTGTGGGTTTTGGTTCTAGGGTTTCCTTTTACCCTAATATTTTGGTTGACCCTTTTGGGTGTATTTTCACATTGTTTTAAAAAATTTTATGCCTAAGTTAATACCTTAGTGGTATTATTTCAATTCCTCTTGCATATTGAGTCAAGCCTAGGCCTTAGGTGCCTTAGGATTTTTTTTCTGATTTTAAAAGAAAATCAAATGCCCATGCAAGCCACTAATCCTTTGCAAAAATAAATCATATATACCATATATACCTTTTTTTTTTGCATAATCAATTTAAAGCCAAGGTCCGCCTTTCTATTTTTTCAAGGTTACAACTGCAAACATTATAAGACATTATTTAAGTAATGTTCTATAAATTGCTTGATTAATTGTCATAAAATGCAATAAAATAAAAGCAAGTGATGAGTGTCCTTATATAAACTTTTAGTTTACCTTTTATTTTTTCTTGAGTTCCAATTGTGCAAAATGGAAAGAATGAGTGAATTGAGCTTTCTATTTCTAATTTTCAGTCAGAACTGAGTGATTTTTAAGTCCTTTTGGGTCAAACCACTTACGAGGGAAACTTGCCACCTGTTTTCACTCGTTTTGGATCAGTTCTGGGCCTTATTTTTTTAGGTTTTTTCCCTTTGCTCGAAAATGAAACTTGAGTTCTATTTTGGCGAGCAGTTAACTGAGATTTTTCCCATTACTCATGGAGACTCATTGGAGATATATATTGGAGAAAAAATTAGTTTTTTCTTAGTTCGAATGATTGCTTCTTCCTCTCTTGATCACTTGTAGAGAGTTTTGTAAGACTTTTTGTAACCCAACTTTTTTACAGTTTGATACAGAGGCTCCTTTCAGATCAATAAAAGCAGTAGTGCATTCCTATCTCATGGTTTTTGTCTCATTTTGCAGTAAATGATTTGATGTTTCATTATGATTCTAAGTGTTGAATCCTTTTTATGTCTCATTATTGCAAATCTGTGTGCAAAATTTTCATGTAATGCAGTTTGTGTGTTGTGTTTAATTTCAAGCCTTATCCAAATCACTTTTGTATTGCCTGTTTCATATGAGATTGTGAGAGTAAATATTTTTTTTGAGAGCTGATTGTGAGTTGTTTTAGTGAATAAGTTTTAAATGTTTTGGTGCATCACCCTTTAGGTTTTAGGATTTTCATTCTAGTTATCCTTCTATCCCTTTTCTTAGAAAAGTTAGTAGTTTTAGGTGATCTACTAGGGGAACCAGCTCTCTCTAGAGATTCATTCTCGCCATAAGTCACCCACAGCTTGAGAATGTTTCCATGTTACATAGGATAGTTGAGTCTAACTTAACTAGGGTGCAATCCTCATTGATAACAATAATAATTAGTTAAAGGGAGATATCAACAAGACTTATCAATTAAGTGAATATGGATAGGACCAAATATATTACTATGAACCACTTCCAATACATCCCCTACTCTAGAACTTCCTAATAATAGTCAAACTATATTTTTCTCTAAAAAAAAATATTTATAATGTTCATAATGTTCAAATCTAATAAAAATATAAAATACCTTCCACCATATTACTTACCAATTTTTTTTAAACCTTGGTCTCCAATATGACCTAATTGGTAATTCCTTAACAAACCCAATTTAGGTTTAGTAACATTAATAGAGCTACATAATATTGATGCTTCTAGCCTAAATAGTGTAACATGATTCACACATGATGTAGGGCTAAGGAAAAATTTACTACTCATATAAAAAATTTAATTCACAACAAGACCAAATTGATTCTTCTTACTATGATCAATTGATTATTTTCAAAATAGGTCCTTATATATGCATTAAACTATATTAAATCTCAATTCATAAAACTTATAGACATCAATTTTAATTTATAATTACAATAAAAGTCTTGAAATATTATGTATCATGCTCTACAAACCTTGTCAATTTTTTGCATATACCAACATACTCATCAAAATATTTTTTTTAGAATGATTTTTAGGTTTTATTATCCTTGTTCTAGCTTTCTAGAATATTTTGAATTTCTCGATTTTGTTGAGAAATGATAAAATTATGAGAAATTTACTAAGACTGGGTTTTTCCTTTTTTATGCATAGGTAACTCTCCTTATTCCAATGCTCAATACAAGGATTTATTTTATACATGAAAAGGAAGATGAGTTCAGCCCAAGATAGACTCTTCCAAATATTCTCTTATTTAGAAAAATCAAAACTACTCCTAAACTAACTCTAACCTCCTAGATACAAGATAAAAGAAAATAGGTTTAAATTTATTTGTTGGCTCAGTACAACTATTATTAAAAGGTTTATTTAGAAAAATAAAAACCACTCCTAAACTGACTCTAACCTCTTAGATACAAGCTAAAAAAAAACAAGTTTAGTTTTATTTATTGGCTCATTATAACTATTATTAAAAGGGTGTAATAACCAAATTCTTATTTGCATGTATGAGCCTAGAAATATCTAGAAACTATGACAAAACATAAAAAAACACATATAAATGATGCATCTACATTAGACTGTTGAGGAACAAAATAATTTTTCATGGGCTCCTATCCATGAGTTCTTCAATACTGCTACCATACTTTGATATATCTAGAGTTATCATTACATCTTCAAGTGGAGATGAATAAGATAACAAAGAGTAAAACATAAATTCAAGAATTGTCTTTCCCATTCTACTTTCCTTCTCTACTATTTTGAACTACCTATGCGCATGGTGGATGTTTCCTTGGGTGTATCCCATGGTCTCCCTCCCCTATCCCCTCCTGATTGTGCCCTACTTTTTACACATGCACCCCCGTCTTCCTCGAGTGACCCTCCCCCTCTTGATTCTAGAGATGTTCCCATGATTCCAATCTTTCTAGAGTCCAAAGGTTGGAAGAATGTCCTACTCAACTCTTCCAAAAGTCCTTCTACTGATAAAACTCTCCCTCGACTTGAAATCGTGAGCTCAATATTTGGTACTAAAATATCTCTCGGATTCCACCATTGATAGAATAGTTTCTTCTATGGAGAAATCTATAGTGGGAAAAATTTTCTCCTCCCACACCCAACCGTTGATATGGTTAAAAGATGAACTATGGCTAAATGGAACCTAAAAGGAAGTGTTGAAGTGTGTTCTATAGATAGAAGGTTGTTCCTCTTTAAATTTAATGCTCCTAATGATTTACTCTATGTTCTATATTTGGCTTGGGTTTATAGGAAGCATAGCATGTCTCTCTGTTGGTGGAAGCCTGGCTTCAATCCTACCATCGACCTTAACAAATCTACTCCTATTTGGGTTAGACTATTGGGTTTTTCGCTAGAATACTGGGATGATTCAATTTTTCAAATTATTTGTGATTCAATGGGTCACTTCATTACATCCAACATCATCACCAGAATGAGGTCTAGGTTATTCTTTGCATGCTTTTGTGTTAATATCGATATTAACAAGACTCTACCCAACTCAGTGACTATGAGTTCTAAGTTTGGTTCATGGAACCAAAAAGTTTGCTATGAAAATACTATTATTTATTGTAAAAAATGTTCCAAACCAAGGCACCTCATCTCCGACTATAAGACCTCTATGAAAATACTTCAAAAACCCATTAAGGATGATTCCCCCATGGATGAAATCTCAGCCAACTATCCTTTCAAATTTGAGATTTTAAATATTCTCAATTCCTCAACCAAATATGTGGCTTGTGAGGACCCTATCACGAACCTCATTGTGACCTCACACAAAAAATCTTTAGATAACCCTCTATTGACTAGGACTCCATTGAAAAACCTACCATGTGACCCAGTTGCCACAACTTGTAAGCCTGGCTTGAGTTTATAGGAAGCATAACATGTCTCTCTGCTGGTGGAAGCTTGGCTTCAATCCTATTGTCGACCTTAACAAATCTACTCCTATTTGGGTTAGACTATTGGGTTTTCCGCTAGAATACTGGGATGATTCAATTTTTCAAATTATTTGCGATTCGATGGGTCACTTCATTACATCCAACATCATCACTAGAATGAGGTCCAGGATAGTATTTGCACGCTTTTGTGTTAATATCGATATTAACAAGACTCTACCCAACTTAGTGACTATGAGTTCTAAGTTTGGTTCATGGAACCGAAAATTTTGCTATGAAAATACTATTGTTTATTGTAAAAAATGTTCCAAACCAAGGCACCTCATCTCTGACTATAAGACCTCTATGAAAAGCCTTCAAAAACCCATTAAGGATGATTCCCCCATGGATGAAATCTTAGCCAACTATCCTTTCAAATTTGAGATTTTAAATATTCTCGATTCCTCAACCAAATCTATGGCTTGTGAGGACCCTATCACAAACCTCATTGTGACCTCACACAAAATTTTTTTAGATAACCCTCTATTGACTAGGACTCCATTGAAAAACCTACCATGTGACCCAGTTGCCACAACTTGTAAGGAGGCTAAGAAACCCTTGTACCTGCCTAACCTCCCAGTTACCCATGAACTAAATAAAGATCTAGAAGAAGGTGAAATACCTAAAGATGTGAGGGATGGAGAAGCATCTAAAACCCATGTGACAAACACAACTATTGAACCTTAGACTAACAGCCAAACCAATGAAGAGGATGGATGGTTAACCCTAAAGAAGAAGGGAAAAAAAAGAAAGGAGGACATGTTGGTGTTGAAACCAAACCCAATAGACCCAATTAGAGGCAATCCAGAAACAAAGAAACAACCAAGGAGATAGCTATTGGAAAAAAAAGGACATTGGAAGCATCCTCAAAGAATATGTCAAAATGAAAGTTCTTTCTTGGAATATAAGAGGGATCAATAGCCCTCATAAATAGTTGGCCCTAAAGAATTATGTTTGGGAGCACAAGCTTGATATAATTTTACTAAAAGAAGTGAAAATTAAAAAACAAACTTTGAACTCATTGCTAAGAATATTTGGCCTAATGATCAATTTTCTTTTAGTGATGTTAAATGGGACCTCGAGAGGCCTTGTTGTTATGTGGAATCTAAACAGACTAAGTGGTTACAAACTATATCAAACTAAGAATAGCTTGGGAGTTCAATTCACCCATTCTGGGTCTACTTGGATTCTAATCAATATTTATGCCCCCAATGTGAGGAATGCTAGGAAACCTCTTTGGCTTGAAATTATGGATTGGATCCTGAATAATAAAGAGGCTCGCTATTTGCTTGTAGTGGAATTTAACTCTCTTTTATACCCCTTTGAAAAGTGTGGGGGTCTTATGGATTATTTTGATAGTATGGTTGACTTGGAAAATCTATTAAGTACTATTGGGCTTGTGGATATGGATTTACAAGGTCAAAACTATACTTGGACCAACAAGAGATTGGGAGATAACCTTATTTAGGTTAGGCTCAACCGTTTCTTTTTCTCCCCTAACTGGGCTTCTCTCCTTAGCTCCAATTTGTAGGCTCTCCCCCAAACTGTCTCTGACCATAACCCTCTCCTGCTCATCTTGAATGAAATTTTTGTTGTTTGTCCCTTTCCCTTCCATTATGAGATCATGTGGAGATTTCACCTGGACTTTAGAAATACAATTTCTAGCTAGTGGAATGTCTCTATTCATGGCTCTCCCATGTTTATATTTTTTCAAAAGGTCAAGTTTATAAAAAATATGGTAAAAGGCTGGAACAAGTGGGTTTTTGGGGATATCTTCCACCAGAAAAGAGATCTCTCTATTAAGATTAAGGATGCCCAAACTATAATGGAAAATGGGGATGTTAGTGAACAAACCTACCAGGGGAAGAAGGGTTACCACATTGAATGGGAAAAAAAATTGAAAAAAAGAAGAAATATTCTAGAAACAAAAGTCTAGAATTCAATGGTTGAAAGAAGGAGACCACAACTCTTCCTTATTTCACATCTCTTCTCTCAAACACAAGAAAAGGAACCAAATAAAGAAGCTAAAGAATGATTTGGGAGTGGAAGCCACTACTCCTGCTCAGATTAGTCAGTTGGCCTCTAGATATTTTCAACAAGCCTTATCTAAGCTTGTTGTGGTTCCTAACTCTTTTTCTGATGACCAATTACTAGACTCCATTCCCCCTACTTTAACTAATTTGGATAATACTACTATTCTTGGGGCTGTGACTCCTGAGGAAGTCAAACTAGTAGTTTTCAGCATGGGAGCTTTCAAGGCCCTTGGATTGGATGTCTTTCCTCTAGCCTTCTTTTTGGAGTATTGAGAGATTGTGGGAGAGGACTTATTCCTTTCTACCAAAGATTTTTTTAGGTCAGGAAAACTCCTAAAACAATTGAACCATACCTTATTGAACTTATTCCCAAAAATGAAACACTAGACCATGGCTGACTTTATGCCTATCAGCTTGTGTAACATCATTTATAAGATCTCTAAAATCCCAGTCAATTGTCTGAAACCTTTTCTTGAAAAAATTATTAGCCCATGCCAAAAAGGATTTGTCCCAAGTCGCCACATTATAGATGCTACCATTTTCACACATGAAATCCTTCACTCAATAGATAGATGTAACAGTGCTAGTATAGATTTCAAACTTTACATTTCCAAAGCTTATGACAAAGTTCTATGGAGTTTTCATATTAAAGTGTTAGATAGGTTTGGCTTCAATTAGACTGTTGTGAATCTCATTTCTGAATGCATGTCTATGGTCAAGTACTCTATTTTGGTTAATGGGGTTCTACATGGTTTCTTCAATGCTAGTAAAGGGATTAAACAAGGAGATCCCCTTTCCCCCTACCTCTTTATTATGGTTGTTGATGTCTTAATCCAAAATGTTTCAAGAATGCTAATGGATGATATTATTAAAGGAGTTGTTGTCACTTGGGACCCTCAACCCTTGTCGATACCTCTTAAACCTCTCCAATGTCACCCTCACTAACAACTTAGGCTTTTGGTGTAGTGGCAGTCAGTCTATGTTAACAAAATTGGTGACTCTACTAGGGAGGGTTTGACTCCCGCTCTTGACAATCTTTTCGTATTGCAGTCAACTTTGTTTGTTGACCTCTCAACTTGGGGGGTAAATTGTTGTCACATGGGACCCTCAATCCTCATTGGTACCCCTTAAACATCTCTGATGTCACCCTCACTGATAGCTTATCCTTTTGGTGTAATGGTAGTCGGTCTGTGTTAACAAAATTGGCAACTCTATTAGGGAGGATTCGACTCCCACTCTTGAAACTCTTTCCATCTTGCAGTCAACTGTGTCTGTCAACCTCTCGACTGTGGGGGTAAATTGTTGTCATGTGGGACCCTCAACCCTTGTCAGTACCCCTTAAACCTCTATGATGTCGCCCTCAATAACAACTTAGGCTTTTGGTGTAGTGGCAGTCAATCTGTGTTAACAAGAGTCAAACTTGCAACTTCCCTTGAACCTTCCGCGATTCAAAAATTGTGGATGATACCATCCTCTTTGGGAAATCTTCGATGGTTGAAGCTAGAAAATGGAAGAATTATCTAAACACTTATGCCTCCAACTCAAGTCAATGCATAAAATGCAATAAGAGCATGATATACTTCTTCAACAACACACAAGCCCTTCAGGATAGAGTGGCTATTGTGCTAGGCTATAAGAGTGCTTCCCTTTCTTCTGTGTACCTTGGCCTCCCTCTATAGTTAAGGAATTCACCCTATCTTTTGGAACTCAATTCTTGAAAGAATTCAGAGGAAGTTGGTTGAATGGAAAGGTTCTATCCTTATCCATGCTTGTAAATTATAGCTCCTGGCTGTTGCTCGTCAAGGGATCCTAGTGTATTTTCTTTCCATTTTAAAATCCCTAGATATATTACTAAGAAATTTGAAAGAATACAAAGGAATTTTTTCTAGTGTGGTCTGGAGGAAAAGAAGAAATTGGCTTTGCTAAGTTGGGATACTTTATGTATTCCTAAATCTAGTGGTAGTAAAGAAAACCGAATCAATCCTAGACAAAAGGGTAGTAAAGAAAACTAGGGGCAAAGAGTATCTTCAATATTTGGTCAAGTGGAAAGATCATCCACTTGAAGATATTTTTGATAATATAAGTTCCATTTACATGGTTCAATACCCTTAACATGAAAAGCCAAAAGGGCTAGAGTTCATACTTAAAAAGAAAAAATTAATCAGTTACAACATAAAGATAGAGATAGCATAATGACAACAAAATAATAGCCCACCCAAAAATAGACAGGACACACCCCATCACCTAGTAATACCCTCCCATTCCTCCATGAGGAATTTCAACACATCTTCCCCAACCAAACTATTGTTGGGATCAAAATGAACAACCTTCTTGTTAACCTCATCCTTTATCACCACCAAAAGAGTGACAGTTGAGTGATGAATGACTTTGTTTGTGAATCAAATCAGTCTCATGATCCTCCTTTCCAGTTTGTTAATGCAAGCACTTAGACTATTGGGGTCTTCTTCCTTTGTAGCATCTGACCTACTGGTCTCTTCCACCTGAGCTCGATGATTGGAAGAATCTAATGTGGACTCCTCCAAAATCATCTAATTTAGCTCTAGGAAGTGACTAGGTCCTTCCGTGTACTCCTTGGTTTCCTTGACCATGTCATGTTTTTTGTCATCCCAATCTTTTTCCTTCTCTGAGCTACTATATATATCATCCACCAAGACCTTTGGCTTATGTTTAGCCAACCTATTGGAGTTTCAAATGCTAGTTTGTTTCACCCCCATATCAACACTCATGAACACTAATGTATCCTCTTCAGAGTCTTTGGATTCAGATTCATCCTCATCATTATCCATGGGAGGTTCCTCAACATGAAAGGATATGCCCTTTTTCCTTTTTTTGGTTCAATCTTTGCTTTGATTGGCATTTTTCCCCCTTTCTTAGTGGGGGTATTCTTTAGTTCGTAGAGCCCAACAATAGCCTTATATTGGGCTAGACCCACACCACCCTTCTTATTTTTAGTGGGAGGCTTGGGTTTGGATTCCTCAAGAGGTTGGCTAGTAGTGGGAGGGAGCTTCCTCTTAGCACCAATAGAGACAATTGGGGAGGGTTTTGAATGGGACAAATCAACAGGCTTAGGTTCCTCAATTCTAACAATAGAAATGGGTTTTGGAGGGAAAAGGGCAAGGTGAAAATGATAACAATGAAGGATAAGCTCTTGATGTAGGGGTAGACGAGGTGGTTTATCAGGGTTCTTAGCTGCAAGCTCCATGGTTTCCTTAATCAAAATTTTAAGGGATGAAAGAAGGAAAAAATAAAAATGAATAAGCATCTTATGGTGGAGGTGATTCAGTAGTGATAAATGATAGAAATAAAAGACTTTAAACCGGCCTTCTAAGGTGATATATTTCATTAGAACTAGGCACACCTGATCCCACAACATAGGAGGTTTGCTTCAATTGAAACCTTCATGGAGTTTCATAGGTTGTTCGCTCTCCCTAAAGAAGGTTTGCAAACTCTCCATGTCTTACAACTTCATATGTTTTTTAAGCTTTTGTCCCAAACATGAAAGCCCCATTGCTTTGGCGATGACATCTTCATTGATATCAAAGGAAATGCCTCCCACTATGACCCTTTTGTCACACCATCTATGAGAAAACTAAGCTAAATTTTTCTCATCATTCCCCTTTAAACTCTCCATTAGAGATTTTTTACTACCTTCCACACAAATATGCCAAACAAGGGTGTCCCAATGGAATTCCTTGTAGGATCCTAGTTCAATTATCACACGGTCTCCCCCCATATTTCCCAATTTATGATCTGATCATTATTAGGTTTAGGTGCATTTATTAAATCTACTCCCCCAACAAAGGATATAAATATGAAGTATTGAATATAGGAGAAATTACCATGTCATGTGGAATTTCTATTTCATAGGCATTTGAGGAAAAAATCCTTAAAATTTTATAAGGCCCAATCTTTTTCAATTTTAGCTTGTTGTATTCCTTCTTGGGAAATATTTATTTTCTTAAATGTACACCAACCAAATCCCCAACTTCAAAATTTACCTCTTTCCTCTTCAAATATGCTCTTTTCTTGTACTTACCTATGTTTTCTTAAAGTTGTTATTTGACTTTCTCATGTAAATATTGCATAGTTATTGCAAACTCTTCTCCAACAGGACTTCTCTTTTCTTTCTTACCAAAGTTTCTCAACTCATAAAAACCTCTTGGATACATACCATATACAATCTAAAATGGACTAAAACCTATGCTACTATTTGGTGAATCATTGTTGGAAAATTCTACTTGAGAAAGTACTAGATCCTAGTTTTTGGGGTGTTCACTCACTAAGCTTCTTAAGATGTTTCCAAGGCTTCTATTAACTTAAAATTATATATAGAAGAGAAAAATTACCTATTAATAGTATCATTTTATTGGTCAAAAGTGCACTTCTATCAGTTAGAAGCAGCGACATGTTTGTCAGATGTATCAGTATATTTTTCAGAAGTGTTGGTCTATCTAAGATGATAAGGACATATGAAAATAGATTAAAGTAGATGTGCCAACATGTTCTTGCAACAAAAAAATCTACAAATAAAAGATGAAAAACCTATGAAAAATGATAATTAGTCAATTTAAAAAACAATATGCAAAGATTAGTTTGAAAAAAATAGTTGTTAGATCCCAGACAAACATTATTTTGCAAGTAATAATAATTCACATTTAGTCAATGATGTAAAATCTTGCAAACAAAGCTTAGATGCATTGATGTATGGATCAAATGTTCCAAGCAAAGGATTAGATGTGTCTATCTGGTGAGAAAAAGTGTTGATTTAACTAACAAAAACACCAATCTATGAAATACAAACACCTATTTGTAAAACAATAGCACCGATCTACACCTGTATCTTTCAAAATAAAAAAAATATCAAAAAATAAAGTATTAAATTCAAGGACGTGAGTCCCACCAAGTGTGCCACAATTGAGTGTATTAAAATAATAAATTTAAAACTAAGAATAGAGAAACAAAAATATCTAATTCAAAAACTACTTCAATAGAGATTATGCACAAACAAAGTAAATTGAATGAAATAAATCAATCAAATTATACCTCCACAAATGTGCTTAATTATTACTCCATTGTATGTGATAATGTTTCAATGTGATGATATGTGGATTGGTCTTCTTTAGCATAACCTTGATAGAAAATGGGAATAATGATAACATAAATATTCTAAGGAATTTTGTATTCTCAAGAATTGTAGATTCTTAAGATGATTGTGGATTGATAATGATTTGGAATGATGGTGGTGTTGGAACTATAAAAATCTGGTGTTTTACATGTTCATTTTACTCATAAATTTCCAGATTGGTCCTACCGTGTGCATAGTTCACCCATATTCTGCCCATATAGCCCCTTTGAATCCATCGAGTCATGCATCTTTGCTAACATTTGTTTGTTGTAGGATTATTGGCGTGACAATATCGGGGTCTCCCCGATCTGTTTTTCTGATAGAACGTCTGTGTTGCCTATCGACAAGACGTTTTCTGTGTCACGGCGATTGGAGTTTGCTCACCGACAGTTATCGGCACGACTTTCATGTTGTTTTGGCGACAGAGGAATGGTATATCAGCATAAGTGTTTTCATTTGTGTGAGGTCTCCCTGAATGGGTCGGGTCTCACTGACTTGCGCATATGAGGATTCATCGGTGGAGCTAGGCGGTATCGGCATTATGTCTTGGCGAGTCTTGCGGGTCTCGCCAACATCATAGGTGGGCTTCGCTTCGGCCAGACATGGGTCTTTGGTGAAGGGTCATATCGATGTGTATGTCTCGCCGGTGGAGCTTGAGGGAGTTTCTTTATATTTGCTTTCGGTGTGAGAGTGGCTTTCTCTCGGCGATCATGTGTGCTTAGGGAGCCTTCGGTGAAACATTGTGTAATCTACGTAGGGTCTTCTCGACAGTTTCAGGTTACAACGACATACATTGACAGATGGACTCATTGGCAGGAAAAGTCATATGTCTCGGCGACAAATATGTATCATGTGGATTTTTGATGAAACATGGGGCAGTCTATATAACGTCTCACCGAGAGTGATAAGTCACAGCGACACGCGAAAGCTAAAGGGGCTCTCGGGGAAACATAAAGGGATCTATAGGATATCTCCACGACTCGGAAGGTCACAGCGAAAGCGGGTGAAACACAGGAGCGCGGGTGATAGCATTATTTTTCCTTCGGCATACTTACAAAGTGTCTTAGAGAATGGCTCAGAGATTATATTCAAATGTTGTGGGCCGACATATGTGAAATTCTGATAACCGTTGCAAGCCGATATGGATTTTGCCTGATTTCCACGGTGGGCCAGCATGAATTTGAAACAATATGTTTCCTGATGTTGGTGTATAAATATGCACCCCGATTGTAATTGAGGAAAGGATATTTTTACATCAGATCTTAGATAGAGACAATAGATTTTAGATGGATACATTAGAATAGATTTCTCTTATCAGAGACTATGTGCATGTTTTAAAATGGAAAATTCAATGAAAATCAGCTAGTGTGGCAGGTTATTTCTGGTGTCAATTGTATGTTGAGTTTATTGAAAAACATTGCTAAGCTGTCTCTAAGTGGATTCTTTCTGGTTGTTTAAATTGAAGTAACAAGCTTATTTTTAGTTTATCAGTGCACATTTGCTGTATCTATGTGATTAATTGACTGGTTCTCTCAAGTAGAGATTAAATCCTTTTTGTTGATCACAGTAATCATGGAGATTCATCTGGATTATTAAAGTAGAGCATAGTGGTCATAATCTTGCATGTTTATACAAGTTATAAACATATCATATGCCATCAATTTGATTTTTTCCAGAATAAGTTGCCCACTTCTGTTTCATTTGACTCCGCATACCCAATAAGGCACTGGTCTCTGCAATTTCATCATTTGAAGTCATTTCAGTTTCTTTATATCTATTAATTAAGCATTTTTGGATTTAGATCAGAAGATTGCTATCAAGTTTGATTTCATTTGTTCGCTGTCATCTGCCATTGTGGACAAATTATTGCAAGAAGAATAATCATAAGTTAAGTCTGCTTCATTCATAAAGGTACACCCGCCTAGGTTTAACAGCACCTAAATAGTAGAAGGTTGAGTTCTCTTGACCTTGTCTGTTACCCTAAAGCATATCAAGAGATTGGCAGCCTCTTGAGGCATTCTGCCTGCGTTTTTGAGAGCTAACAGATGGAATTATAACTTTCACCTCATGTCAATCAATGGTGGAGGATGATTTAAAAGATTGATGCATGAGATTGATTGAGATACCATGATGAATGTGCATGCAACATGTGTCATGATGAAGGGTTCGATTGATCACTTAACTAATTGCTTGAGATTGAGTTGACTGACTACATGGATGAGTGATAGTGAATAAGAATTTTTTTTAGTTGACCCACTTAGAAGAATTAAATATAATTAAATACAAATATTTATTTAATTCATGTGCATGAGGGGAAGATATAATTAGAAAATAAATAAAATATTAATTTTATTTACTTTTAGAATAATTAATGATAAAAAAATCAATTAAATTAATTAAATTTATTTATTTAATAATAGAGGAGAAGTTAGCTAATTAAATAATTAAAATTATTTAATTATATTGGATACGAATAATCAATGCATGAATTAATTAAATAACTAAAAATTATTTAATTAATGTGTTTGGAGGAAAATAATAAATTAATTAAATAATTAAAAATTATTTAATTAATCTATGAATTGATGAGAAATGATGATAGATTAGACAAAATGCATTAGTAATTTTTAGGTGTCTACAATATCCACCATAGCATCTAATGTAAGATGTCTCTCTTCATGAAATGAGGGAAATAATAAATAATATACTACCAAATCAATCATATTTTTCTTGATTATGATATACAACACAAACCCATGGAAAATATATTCTTGATTGGTTTCTTCTCCTTCCAAAAGCCTAGAAATTAGATAATTTATGTTAAGACACACATCATTATAAAATAAGATCCTTTAAAACATATGTCAAATTATAAGCTCTTAGGTTGTGCCACACACTAGATAATCGTACTTTCTAAGTTTGATCTTAAAATTATCTTCAAAAAATTATATAATAAATAATTATTGATTAATTAGTTGCAACACCATGTTTTGCACATGCACCTCTGAATACCTCATTTATAGGTAATAATATATTTCTCATTCACACTTCCTCCCATAGGATTATGGTTTTTTAATTATTCTAGATGCATGACTAGTTTGGGTATGAGGTTATTTTTAATACCTTACTTAGGCGACCTCATACCATTGTAATCTTATATTCATTTTTTATTAATTAATAATATGGTTGAATATGAGACACTTATAACTAGGTTGTAGTCTAGTGTTTTCCTAAAAGTAATAAATCTATCTATATACATGATAAATCCTAACTTATGGTTAAATAAGTAATGGTTGATTATAAACCTAAGGAGAAAAATTAAAAAATATCATGTCAACTTATCATTACAATTACTTGATTATTTTGACACATACACTATTAATACCATCCAATAGAAATGAAAAAAACACATTAATGCCATGGATATTCCTTCTTTGATGAACTTGGATGATGATGATCCTCACATCACATTAATTATTCATTAATTTAATCACATTATCATTTATGACACATCTTACATGGTTTACACTACAATACCAATGGGGAATAATTTTATGGTATTATTCTATAAATAGATTTTGAGTAATTCCCACCTCAATGTTCCGATAATGCCTCCATCCAACCTTCTAAATCCACTACCAAATATTTACTAATTTTTTGGGGTTCTTTACCAACATCATTTTAATATTATATAGCTTTGAAATCTTAAAGATAACAAAAAGACTATTTCCCTTTTAAAGGCCCAAGAGGCATATGTGGAGGTAATCTAAGTGAAAAAAGTTAGTGGAAAATATTTTATGTATAGATTATTATGGGAGCATCATGGTGAAATAATCACATGAATTTGTCAAAAAATGGTAATCTAAAGCACAAAACTACCCACTAGTTTCATCCCTACAGAACATCATGGCTATTCTCTACATAGGAACTTGAGATGATGGATAAAATTACCCCAGCATATTTTGCTATTCTCTACATAGGAACTTGAGATGATGGATAAAATTACCCCAGCATATTTTGAATGACATATTCTTATCATTACATCCATGAAGTATTTTATTTAAATGGCTCAAAGAAATACCCTTGAAAACCACTGGATGATTTCTATAATGGATAATCTTATTTCCAAATTTATCTTAACATACATTATGGTCATATCATACAAACATAGGCATGCCTTCTAGTTTTACAAATTATTCTTAATTCTACAATACAAAGACCATAATTCTTCTCAATATTGAGATTATATCATTACATATTTTCCTTGTCACATCATTGCTGATTATACTTATTGGGAGAAATAATTATATGATCTTGACACCTTGAATGAGAGATGAGTAAACACATTAATTAATCTATGCATACACCATACACAACTAAAGAAATGATATATAAAAATAATTTTTCAATAATATTTTCATCTTTATGCAACTCCAAAGAATCCTTATGATAATAAGGAAGTTTGAGATAAGTTTCAACCCACCTAGATTGGTCCTTCATCATTACTTTCCAATTTGGTGCTATTGTATTTGGCCTTTACATTCCTAATGAAAATAGATGAAATATCTAGTTAATATCATGCATTTGAAAAAATATTATTGTCAACCTATATACATGAGTAGAGGTATTATTATTTAACAACCATTACATTTATTATGCTCCTTTTTACCATATGAGATCCATTGTGATAGGCTACCTATCTAGGGGAAACTAGTTTTCTAAATGGCTAATTAATTACTTCTTATCTATTTAGATTTACACACTTATCTATCAGCATGATTACCTATCACTAAAACTAACATATCATATTATGACATTTAGGTCCAAATTACCTCATATTTTAGGTTATTATACATGATTTATGATTTTGACATATTACACCATTTGTGGCTTATCACACAATCTTACCATTTGGGGGAAATGATTTTATCATGTAATATCATTATTTAATTTTAATCTATACACTTTCATGTTCTAATCATTTTCTAAGAGTTGTAATGGATACACTATAATAAATTGCATGTTATTACCATGTATCTAGATTATTATTGCCATTGGGGACATTGTAACCTTCCCTAGACTATCAAATACATGTTATGTCATGTACCAAGCTCTTTATCACCTCTAGTAATCTTCTACCTTACACTATCTATTGTATACTCATGATACGGTCCTATTGGGGGAAACTATCTTTTATGATGGTATGTGTGATTACATGGATTTTAATTCCATTAGATGATGCATCAATAGTTGTCTCCCATGCTATGGGTAACATTATTCCTCAATATCATATCCAACCCATATGTTAAGCATGATTATCATATGTTTTAATTCCTTGATACATGATGAGCTTAAGATATGGCTATTGGTTTTACATGATTCACATTCTTACACAATGTAGTAAACAATGGGGTGTCTAATTAAGGACTATCAACCTTGCAACCTTACATAGATTCACACAACTAATGTACAATGAAACTCAAATATCAACACTATCTCATGATAGTGAGTTTAATTCAATATATTTTAATATATAAAATTATGTCCATAGTTTTTTGTTGAAAAGGAGTCCAATAAATATATACTTTAATCTTAGCTTACAATAGAATTTAAGAACTTGAGAGTTTATCTTAAAACATTGGAATCCTTGGGTTGATCTCACATCTCTTCCCTACTTTGAGATAGTTGGATATTACTTGGTCCTCAAATCTTTTCTCACCCTTCAATATAATTTTGTAAATTAATTATACCTCCTTTTATAGAGCATCCTTGACATATTAGAAGGTTCTTTGTCAACTTAGGATAAGAACTATGATTCTAAATTTGATGTCATCCTAAACATGGCCCACTATAAGACCAATAAATCCTCTTAAGTGACTATCTTTTGGTATAAGACCCTATATTGGTACGTTATGTGTAGAAATCCTTGAGCTCACTTGGCACACAACCAAATGAAATGATAATAAATTATCAAATAGACACATGGACATGCTTAGAATGATCTAAAAATTCATTATAAAAAATTGTAGGGTGATCTAATCAAATGTGATGCCATACTAATGATTCTATTTATTGACCTAAGTGATGAATTGAAGACTATGTAGAGAAAACCAAATTGTGGCATAACAACATGACTAGAAAAGAAACCATTGAAGCATATGAAAAAATAAAATTGAAAGGGAGATAGAAGATGATGAGCTCCAAGAAATTGGAATGGAAGATTAATTGAAATATTTGGACTTTGTCATCCATCTCACACAATTTCCATCCATATTCTATGCATCCATCCCTTGGACTTTGTCATCTATCTCAAACTCTATGATCTCATCAACTATCTTGTTTAGTTTTTTCCTTCCACATTAGTTATTCCCCTATGTGCATTCTCATGCTTTGCATCAATTTCTAACACCTGCAATATAACTACCAATTCCATATATAATATTGAGTCTAAGTGACTTATATTGTCCATATACCCTAGACCTCCAATGATATATTGTGGATTATATAATTTTATGTTTTAAAATGATGTTCAACAAATATAATTATTTTTAAGGTGAAAATAATATTCAATAAGATTATTTTTTCACATTAATGTTCATGAAAAAAATCATCTTCTACTTAAAAGACACTAGAAAATTATAATCTCTATCTTTTGAAAAGATAATTTTTTTATCATTATAGTAAATATTTTAATGGTTATTAGCATTTGTTTTTTGGCCTTCCATGCTCAAAATGTAGTCATTATGTTGTCTTGGAAGTGTGCTTGGTCTTGTGCTCGTATGTTTTGGTTATGTATTTTTGTTGTGCTTCTTTCTATTGCATTGTCCATATGGTGGTCTTTTTGGCCAAGCATTTTGAGGCATCTCTGTTTGTGCTATTTTGTAATCTTTCTTCTTTATTTTCAATAGAAATCCTTTATAGTGACTCTACCACTTTTATTTTAAAAAAGTATATATATGAATTTGTTACATAAAATTTTGTTATAAAACATAATTGAAAAGATTATTTATTTTATTTTATTTGCTTATTCACCATTCAAACACCTTTATAATATGATTAATTACCCTTTTCCACCCAAAAAAAAAAACCTTTTATGAAAAGATGAACCTTGACCTCCCAAAAGATGAACCTTTACCTTACAACAAATTTTTCCTTTGAATGTGGATTGATGGAAGTTAAAGAACCAATGATATACCAAAGTAACTGTAATTGGTTTTCTTTGTTTTTTCAGATCACATATGGAATTAGATAAAAAAATTGCTGTCTCCAAACCTTCTTTAGGCTGCTAACGGCCACTTTTATTCATGCTTTTTATCTTTGAATTGGGCTTTTGATCAGTCCATAGGACTGTTGTACTAGAATGCTTGTGATCAGCAAGCATTTGCATTGGGATATAATTTCTCAGCTTTTCATAGATATAAGGTTTTATGTAACATTAAAAAAGCTGACAGTTCTCAGCATTCTTGTAATTCTATTGTGTTTAACATCATAACAGGAGAAAATGTCTGTAGTTATATCATGAATTAGCTGTTTGTTTGTGAAGAAGTATGAAAGCAGTCTTAAAAGAATGATAGAAGTGATCTACTGGTCAATCAGGCCAGTCTTTTATTAAAGTTGGTAACTTTAGCAGTAAAGGCAGCTTTGAGAATGCTTTATTGATATCAAATCTAATGCATACCCCATCATAACTAGCTTTTTGAGTGATGTTCCATCTAAAGCTATAAAGTTGATAACTTTTCTTTCACGTTCTTTCGCTTTGAGGAACCTTTTGAAAACCAAGAAAGTGTACATTTCTGTCGATACAGATTTTTCTAGATTCCATCGTTAATTTCATTACCATATTCTTAAGATTTAAGTTCAATTAAAAAAATTGTTGAAAAGCTAATATTATATTGAAGATTCCTTTGATTGGATTGGATTGAACAAATGTAAAAATCTGTGCGTTTATGAGCAAAGTAAAAGAAAAAAGCAAGTTCTTCAATTTACCAGCTTTCTCTCTTCATACAGTTATGAACTTCAAACGTGAACTCTTCCACTAAATTTTTAACTGCAATGCCCTAATTACGTTTACAGATTTGATAACGGTTTTGGCAGTGACAGAAACTTGTATATTCATGTTAATTTTTATTTAGTTTTTCTTTATGGTAAGAGAATGGTTTAGTGTAATTACATATCGATAAATGATATATTTTTATATGAAATTAAGTTCTTTTTTATATCGTTGTTCATCTATCTATACACATTCTGATATCCTTTATCTATATTAGAGCCATATCACATCTTTCATTTATTATACTCATTGTTTTACACATCCCCATACATTCATTATCCACAACTTCCTATTCAAGGTCAACCCCGCACTCACAAAATTGACCCCTAATTTAGCAAAATTCAAAATCAATTTTTAGTCTGCTACCACCATCCTTGACCTAACTAGAGCCGACTAAACACACATGTTTGTACAATTTATTGTTATGTCCTTGTATTTAAAGACATTCGATTGCATTCATTTATCACCATGAAACATCAAGGACAAATCATTTATGTTTATGAAAGGAGCATGTTAGAAACACTTCCATTGGTGTACTCAAATGAATCAATATCAACATAATCAATCTTGAGTGTCCGCATGGTTAGAGCTCATTGTCTTTGATCATAGGAATAACCATAAAGCCATTCTTCTCTAAGGATTAACTTAAGAGAATGTGTCCTCAACCAATCAAGCAACCCTCTAGAGGTATACTTAAATATCCTCAATCCAAAACTAGAATTAGTTGAGTTAACCAAATAGGTATTAGGAGTTCACATTATTCTTGATTAGTCTAATAGGTAGAAATTAGATCCATGATCTAAATGATGCAAATTCAAAGACTAGACTGTGCTCTAAGTACACAACTTGTTAGAAATCTAAGGTAGAGTGTTGATAGAGAATTATCATTTCTAGGCTCAAGATATCTAGATTTTAGTGTCACATTTGACCTATTCTTCTTCAAGAGAAGAGCTAAATAAATCTCTCTATTGTATTCAACTTTATAAATTAAAATTTAGTTATTTTAATTATCACTCCCACAACCACCAATTATTAATCAAAGTTAATTTCTACTTATGTATATCCATCTTATTGGATTATCCTATATTATATTTAGGGAAATTTTATTTTTTCCTACATTTTTTATGAACCTATCTAATCCAACACAACCTAGGTTTACCCTTATGGTCTCTCAAAATTATTAGGTTTTTCATATCTACAATTTATTGATTTACACATCTTAATTCTAGATCTATTACTCCTTTCACTCTTGTACCTCATTGATACATCCTTATTCTAGGGTTTGGTGTGCTTATTAACATATTATATCTTCTATGGTACCCTTGGACTAATTATGGGGTTTATATTTTACACTTATTTTAGATCTATATTAAGATTAATGTTAGAATAATTAATAGATTATTCCTCATTTACATACTATGTGTTTACATGTATTAGGGTTTTTAGCTTTTGTTGCATAGTTTTGTAAAACCTACACATCTCACCCTTGGATAGATCCCTATCTTTATATTATGGATTCTAATGGCCCACTATTATTGGCATCTCTTCTTTCTTAGAAAAAATATTATTGATTGTGACATATGATCCACTTATCTTTTATTCACTTATAATATTCTATCACACAAATGAGATCACTTTGTATCACCATATATGAATATTTCTTCATTTAGGGATTTGATTATTATCTTTCTTTCTCAATTAGATAACATTAACTCAATCTCCATGATTACCAAGTGTTGCATTATTTTTAATGTCCAAAGAGTAATAGTAATCTATTTGATTTTAATTGTAAACTAACTTTAATAACCTTTCCTTCACCCAATTTATGAATAATTATTACTAATTGTGACATGTTTATACAATTTGTGACATATGATCCACTTGTATTTTATTCAATTATAATATTCCATCACATAAGTGGGATCACTTTGTATCACCATATATGCACCTTTTCTTCATTTAGGGATTTGATTTTTATCTTTCCTTCTCATTAGATAACCTTACCTGACTCCTCCATTATTACCATGTGTTACATAATTTTTTAATGTCCAAAGAGTAATAGTAATCCATTTAATTCTAATTGTACACTAACTTTAATAACCTTTCATTCACACAATTTGTGAATAATTATTACTAATTGTGACATGTTTATACAATTTACGACATATGATCCACTTGTCTTTTATTCACTTATAATATTCTATCACACAAATGGGATCACTTTGTATCACCACATATGCCCTTTTTCTTCATTTATGGATTTGATTATTATCTTTCCTTTTCTATTAGATAACCTTGCCTCACTCCTCTGTGGTTATCATGTGTTGAATTATTTTTTTATTGTCCAAAGAGTAATAGTAATCTATTTGATTCTAATTGTACACTAACTTTAATAACCTTTCCTTCACATAATCAACATCACAATACAACTATTTTGGAGGATGCCCATGTGATATATGTAAAAATTCTATTTCTAGGGATGACAAATCATATGAAGAAGGTATATCCCATTACATTGTTGAACCATATGATAATATTTTTAAATTTTGTAATGATCCTACTATATATGGATTTTATTTCTTTAGTTTTTGAATCTTATACTAATCATAGTTCTATTTCATAGTTCATGCCTTAATTACATAACCAAATGATTATACAACTATGAGCAAAATCATGGGGTATAATTCACATACTCAATCTAATAATATCACCACCAAAAAATCTCTTTGGAATTTGGCATGTTCCTTGTAAATATATAAGAACATCTTAAATGAAATCCTTGCTAACAAAATTATTTTGTTTGATATCTCATATAAAGAGTTAGTTTCATTATTGTAGAGATTACTTCAAGAAGAAGTGTTGAATACATTTACACTCCATTAGTCACCACCTCCCGATATTGTTAAGGAATATATAAGGAATTCAACATTGTGTTTAGATATGTTGGGATTAAGGTGTCTCAACCTGAGAGTCATAATATTGATTAAATTAATGTTTTATTGTATTTATTTGTATTATTTAATTGCCTATGGTGCCATGTTATAAATTGGGACCCAGTGGTTGGGTGGCATCCCCAGTGGAAGTGACTAAATGACACCTAATCATCCCAAGTGGACATAGGCATCCCACTTTGGAATCTATGACATATGACAAATTCTATGATGCGTCATAAGGAATCTTCATGCGTGGAGAAAGTCGGTGCCCAAGTTGGGTTATGACAGGTTGTAAGAGAATTGAATATTTTGGTCAGCTATGATAGATTCTATGATAGATTTTGTGGTAGATTTTATGGCACATTTATGATCTATTTTATGACAGTTGTAAGGCAACTGTCATAAGCTATTATGAGCACATTTTGGGTGTCTAAGCTTGGGGAGACAATATTGCATGTTATGATAGTTGTAAGTGTAGACACTAAAAAATATCCTGAATGATATCATGCACTTGAATCAGGTATACTAAAATCATTTCCTCCTAAATCCCATCCTCTTTTTGCTTAATTGATTAAATTATCCTAGCTAATTAATTAATTCTGTCATTTGCATCTGTTAACCTAATTGATCTAATTGGGCTAATTCACCCCCTTTCATGCTAACATTTCATCCAATTAAATTAAATACATCAAGTTATTTAATTTAATCCCTAAATCTTCAAGTATTTAATTAAAATAACCCTAAGTTATTTAAATTAAATGTCATTTCACTTTCCCCCTTTCATTAAATCATTTTATTTAGTGAAAATCATCTAATTCCCCTAATTGCATGATTAAACCTTTGTTTAATTAACAATTACTAATTAATCTAGTTCCCCCCACACTTGCAAGGGAATATTCCTTCATTGTACATTCCTCCAAAAGGAATATTCCCATGGAATATTCCTTCTCCCTTTTGCACAATTAAAGTTTTTTTTTAATTTGCTAAATGACTATTCTCCCTCACCCATGAGAATATTCCAAAGAATATTATCTTTCATCACTCATTTGAAAAAGGAGAATATTCCTTTTCCAACAAACTTACTTGACTTCTTGAGCAAATTAACTTGTGACCTCTTGTGCAACTTGTGACCTCTTGGGCAAGTTGAAAGTGCATTTATTTGGACAAAGGAGAACCCTTGATTAAATCTCATTATTGATTCTCATCCATTGATGAGAATCTAGATCTATGCCTCCAACTTCTTCCATCCTTGACTGTTGATTAACCTATTTGATCTCAACCATCCATTTCTCATTTGCTTTCCTATAAATAGGTCACTATTTGGAGACAAATGGATCCATCTTTTTTAGAGCAAACTCATGTTGTTGAAATCACTCACACTCGACACACTCATGTTTAACATCTTTTTAGTTTAAATTGCTTGCATAATAGCTTATATTCCATTAATGGATTCCATGGTAACATAGATGCATACATTTAGCTTGTTTATTAATTAGGGTTTTGAATATTTTAGCTTAGAATCCATTTATATTAGCTTTGCATTTTCACATCTTAATCACTTTAGCATAAATCATGTTAAAATAGCTTGCATCATGTTAATCTAGTTTTGAATCATGTTTCAACACACATCTCATAATGGTTTCATGATGCATAATAGGGGCAGAAGTTACATGATTGATACCATATCTCACAACAATGGGTTCATTCATCTTTCAAAGTTCAAGACTCTTCCAAAATGGAACATGCTTCTCAAAGGCCACAAAACCCAAAAAGGGCATCAATGCCTCAAACCCTCTACTCAACACTTGAAACACCTTAGACATAGTGAAAAAAAATGTGCAGACCCACAATGGCTCTCAAGAAACTTGGACTCTCACCCTACTTAGCATTCTTCACAAACTACCCTTTTTACCCTAGTAGCCTTTCAACATGGAATTTTTAGGCATAATTCCCAAAGAAGAATTGATACCAAAAATGTAACCACGGATTTAGATACCCTTTTGGGCCTTCTTAGACATATCAAACATTTAGGTAGGGTTGTTTTGGAATGAAAGGGATAAAAACTAACTATCCCAGTTTGCAATTAGGCCTAGTTGGCAACATGAATCGGTAGTAGTAGGGTATGTGTACTCAAAAATCTATTCTTCCTATCCAATGCTTAAAAAACATCACACTAGGTCCTCAACATAGGATTCAATCATCCAAATATTTCTCCAATTACATAGAACACAATTCAACTCTCCACTAGAGTTACTCGGTTTGACACATGAGGATATCAAACCCTCATGCTTCCTCCACGTGTGCACACCATCTCCCTTGATCCTACAACTTTGGGAAAATAAAGAAAATACTACCATAGACCATTCCACTTATTTTGAGGACTTTTCACTAGTGGAATAGAGTTCTACATAATTTACACAACCACTGGTTACCCTACTTAGGGTTTAGACAGTTTTGAGAAAAATCAATATAACTTGCTCAAAACACAATGGATTTACATGGAACCAGTGCCAAATGAAATAATACTCAATCTTCCATCAACCACAATTGGCTTTAGACCATTCCTAGACTGTATAGAAGAATCGTACAATTCTTTGTAGCAACAAAGTACGTTGTGAAAAATGCAAAAAATAGAGTTTTATTTGCTTGTATCTTCAAATCTTCAAAAACCAACCTCATGGTCAATGAAACAAGGCATTTTAGCGAATTTAAAACCATCCCCCAATGGTTACAAACCAAATTTCAAATTAAAGACTCAACAAAATAGCATTATCCCTTGTTATGACAAAAATTACAAAAGTTGCATTGGCAACATTACAATATTTTGCATTGACATCCTACCTTAACACCTAATGAATCCAACCATAATCAAACACATATGAAATGGTTTTATAAGACCTTATTACATGCCAAGAAATCAACCAACAAAAAATATCAACTGTTGACCCCCTTTGAAGGCATGAAATCCTATGGTGCCCCTGCACCATACTCCCAGGGAAGAAAAGATTCAAGTTCCACTTGAATGGAGTGGTAGCAAGATGAAACCATACTTGAAATATCTTGGTTGATGCCTTTAGATCCCTGCCTATGAAATTCTTTGAAATAGACCCATGCTCTCTTCATCTTCACTCTAGGTTTCTTGAACACTTGGAAAAGGTACTTGAACTTGTCAAAATAAACCTATCCCCCATCTGCACCTCTAAATTCCTCTTTCAACGGTGCTTTAAAAATTGAAACAATAACTCAAATGTGTGTATGTGAAGCATCAAACTCAAGTATCTTGTTGGATTTGTATGGAAAGGACTAAAATTCACTTACAACTACAAATAACCCTTGACAAAATAGAGAACAATTAGATAAACTATATTGCAATTTACCTTCCAGAGATACCTTATGCAATGACAGTGGGAATGAATCAGTCTTCCCATCAGATTGATGATACTCTTCCTCCTGCACTTGGATGAGAACAATGTCAACATTATCCACTATAACTAATTGGTTAGCACCATCATTGGATGTCTTCTTTTCCCCACTTCTCACACTCTTTTGGTGATCCTTTCCAGATGGCAACATCTGCCTGAAGTATCTTGGTCTGTAAATCCACAATGGAAACTTTATTTTCCCCATGTACAACCCCCTCTATTGTCCTACTAGTAGACATTCAATTCCCTTGCATCCTCAAACTCAAATGGTAGATATCTAATATGGTGAACTAAATAGAAAACTTTGTTCTTGCAGCTTAACAACTGGAAATATGAACCCTGTACTTTGTTTACCAACAACCCACCTTGCTCACCTTGCACATTAAACTCCAATTCACTCTCTTGAAAAAATAGTAAATGGTTAATCCTTTGCATTGGAAATAAAGAAGGTGAAAACTAATCCACAACTAAGTCTACATTTTCCTTCAACATACTTTGGATCTCCCATGGAAAATCATAAATGTCAACTATTGTCATGATAGTCTAGGGTTTGATCATGATTTAAAAATCCATCTTTTCCTCCTTCATGGACTGTGGGAACTCTTTTTGACTCATTAACATCATCCTTGACCTCAATCTTGGATCTTTCTCTTCTCTATGATTTGGACAAAATCCTTCTTACTCACCAACATAGCACTAGAACTTATTTATGATTCTTGATCTTCCTCCTTTAATGGTGTAAGGGTGTAGGAAAATCCATCTTTCTCTATGACATATATATTTTTCCTACCATCATTCTTGGCATTCCTATCATATTTACAAGGTCTCCCCAAGAGAAAATGACACACATCCATTGGTATAATATCACATAAGACCCTATCCTTGTACCCTCCTATATGAAAATCAACCCAACTTTGTTCATTTACAACTACTTGTTGATCCTTGTTTAACCAAGACACCTTATAGGGAGTAGTATGAGGAATCCTTTGTAATTTCAACTTCTCAACCATTTCAAGAGAAACCAAATTGTCTATTCTACTAGAATCAATCACTACTTTACAACACTTACCTTGGCTTTTACATGTAGTTCTAAAAAGAGACTTCCTCTGTGGTGGTTCCTTCTCCATTGGCCCTTTGAGTAGAGTCCTCGTCAGCAAAAACTCTCCAATCTTTGGTTCTTCAACATGTGGTGAGGAATGTACACTTTCAACATCATCTCCACCTTGTGCAATCTAATTTCTTCTTTCTCTTCCAACATAAGTAGTTGGATGCTCCTCAACACATTGCCATTCTTAGTGGCCTGCAAATTTGTTGCATTTATAACACTTCCCTATAAAACCACTTGAACCTCTCTTTGGCTTCCAAATCTACCCCTAGAATTTGATCTCCTTCCCCTAAACCTACCTTTTGAATCTTCAACTTGGTCTTGAACTCTACTTGTCTCTCCTTGACTCTCATATGACTGTCCTGAATAAAAAAATGCCCCTCTTCCTCTAGAACTCCTTCCTCTACCCCTACTTTGATTTTCTTTCCTTCTCCTCAACTTATCTTCAGCCTTGATGGCCAATTGATAACACTCTACCATTCTTGTATTGGTGAGGCTCAACTCATCTTGAAGGTTTTATCTCAACCCATTGAGATATCTTGCCACTTTCTCCTCATCATCTTCTACATGGCCTACCCTTATTCTCAACTTGTATAACTCCTTTGTATAGTTTTGCACATCCATATCCTTTTGCTTGAGATTTTGAAGCCTCTTGAACAATTGAATGGTGTAATCATCGAGAAGGAATTTTCTCTTGAGTTTAGCCACCATCCTATCCCAAGAGGTGATTTTAGACTTCCCCTTTTTTCTCCTTTCACTTTGTACATAATCCTACCAAAGCAAAGCATGACCCTTCAAATTTTTCTTGGCCAACTTCATCCTTTGATCTTCTGGAACATCTTCATAATCAAATTAGTTGTCCAATGCTCCTATCCAATCTAGGAGTTCCTCACTATCCATCTTTCCTCCAACATGGGTAAATCCATCTTGATATTACAACCATATCCCTTGACTACTTTTGAGAGCTTTGCCATCCTCAAGTCATTAGAATCCATCTCTTCCTTGGACCCTTCTTGGGAAATTTCCTCTTCCAATTCTTCTTTGTCACTCAAGTCTCCTATGACCACTCCTCTTTTTTAACTTGTTTCCAGGGTAGCAAGCCTCTCCTTAAATTCTCTCATCTCTCTAGCATGCTTTTCCTTCAACTCATTCACTTCTCTGGAAATGATGACATTCCCCTTTGGAGGAATTTTGTTCCTTCTTCTCTTCACCTTTTCTTCTTTAGATCAAAGCTATGCTCTGATACCAATTTGATGTAGAGCAGGGTAGAAGTTATATGATTGATACCATATTTCACAACAATGGGTTCATTCATCTTTCAAAGTTCAAGACTCTTCCAAAATGGAACATGCTCCTCAAAGGCCATAAAACCAAAACAAGGCATCAATGACTCAAACCCTCTACTCAACACTTGAAACACTTCAGACAGAGTTAAAAGAACATGTGCAAACCCACAATGACTCTCAAGAAACTTGGACTCTCAACCTACATAGTATTCTTCACAAACCCCTTTTACCCTAGTAGCTTTTCAACATGACATCTTTAGGTATGATTCCCAAATAATACTTGATACCCAAAATGTAAACACAGATTTAGATACCCTTATGGTCCTTCTCAAACATATCAAAAATTTAGGTAGGGTTGTTTTGGAATGAAAGGGCTAAAAATTGACTGTCCCAGTTTGTAATTAGGCCTAATTGGAAACTTGACTCGATAGCAGTAGGGTATGTGCACTCCATAATCTATTCTTCCTCTCCAATTCTTCAAACACATCACACTAGGCTCTCAACACAAGATTCAATCATCCAAATCTTTCTCCAATTACATAGAAAACAATTCAACCCTCCACTAGAGTTACTTGGTTTGACACATGAGGATATTAGACCCTCATGCTTCCTCCATGTGTACACACCATCTCCCCTAATCCTGTAACTTTTGGAAAACAAATAAAATCCTACCACAAACTATTCTACCAATTTTGAGGACTTTTCACTAGTGGAATGGAGTTCTACATAATTTACACAACCACTAGTTACCCTACTTAGGGTTTAGACCAAGTTTGAGAAAAATCAATGTAATTTGCTCAAAATAGAATAGATTTACATGGAACTAGTGCCAAATGAAAGAAGACTCAATGTAACATAAAAAAAAATTGGCTTTAGACCATTCCTAGACCGTAAAGAATTGCACAATTCTCTGTAGCAACAAAGTACATTGTGAAAAATGTGGAAAACAAAGTTTTATTTTCTTGTATCTTCAAATCTTCAAAAACCAACCTCATGGTCAATGACACAAGGCCTTTTAAGGAATTTCCAACCATCCCCCAATGGTTACAAAACAACTTTCAAATTAAAGACTCAACAAAACAACATTATCTCTTATTATGACAAAAATTACAAAAGTTACAATGGCAACATTACAATATTTTGCATTGACATCCTACTTTAACACCTAATGACTCCAACCAGACTCAAACACATATGAAATTGTCTTATAAGACCTTATTACATGCCAAGAACTCAACCAACACAAAATATCAACTTTTGACCCCCTTTGGAGGCATGAAATCCTATGGTGCCTCTACACCATTTCATTAGTTTTCTTCAATAAAACTGATCGAAACAAGCTTATTATCCCTGGGATTGGGAAAGGGTAGTCATTCCATATTAGCACGACACTATTCCCCCAATAGGATAAGTTTCAAATGGATTAAAGTAGGTGTTTTTAAGCTTTCTTAGTTTAGTATGATTGGTTTTAATGGATGCTTGGTTTAATTTGCATTTGATTGATCCTATTGAGATTGATGTTAGTGGCTTAATTATGCTTTGATTCTTCATGGATCAAGCGTAATCAAACTATAATAATCTGTTCATTACATTATGGAACTAGAAGGAGGTTTATAACTGATCAAATTTAATCAATTTCTATCTCAAATTTTGCTTCAACTAATTTTTGTAGGATATAGTGACACTCCAAGAAATTTTAGCAAAGCCTTCGCTAGGCATCACCATACAACGACACTACATCATAAAAAAATGATGCCTAATTAATACCCTGGCATTGATTAAATAAACAATGATGTTGAATAATTTTAGAGGTATCAATGATTTACAAACCACGATGCTCCCAAATAGCAGCACTATCATCATCACTGGATTTCTGGAGAGCGGCACTACAATTCACCAGAGAGATGCTATCATTAACAATGATTCCCTTCATTGATAAGAGAAACAGTGATCAATTTTCCGCATGTGCTTTAATTATTTTACTTCATTTGATCACTAACAAGCCTCTAACTTTGTTTTGATTTTTAGCTAACTAGGTTTTGCAAGTTGGACGATAAAAGTTGAAGTGAAGAAGCATTCTTATCTTTCCATCTTATAATTGTAAAAAGTGTTTTGACACTTTTGGGGAAATTATAACCCATTCATCATGCTTTTCATTTTATGCTTTAGGACTACACTAGCTTTCAATTGGATTCTAAAATAAACACTCAAATCAGTTAAAATTGAACCCTGATCTCATCTTACTTTGGGTTTAAAACTGAACAATACAACTTAGCACTTCGTTTGGTGCATAAAATTAACTTACCTTGCTTTGAAGATTAAAATTAACAAGTGTTCGCTATGTTTTGCGATTTACATTTGTGTCATTGAATTTGTATGCACTTCTCTCATGCCACTCGATGATCTTGAGAATCAAAAGAACTTCCTTGACATTTTGTATAATCACCCACATATTTCAATTTGGATTAAAATTAACCCCATGCTAGTGCAGGAAAATACGTTATGTGTGTTCTCTCCTTGCTTCATGCAACTAGGGAGATCGAACTACAAATGTACTTCCTTGATTTTTTTTATCTTTAGAGGGCCTGCCTCCCTACTTCAAAAGGAGGGAACGGCCCAAGTGGAAACAAGCTAAAGTCAATCTCTTTCAAGCTGCTATATAAATAATGCATTTGTGATGAAAGTCATAAACAACAAGTGTGAATGTGTCATACCAAAAAGTTTCACCCTTAGTATCTGTGTGATATGTTAAAATTTCTTCTTAGGAAGAGACTAGGATGCCTCTTGATTGAAATAATATTGAGCTAATCTTGTTGTGTGTATGGCCACCTTGTACGAAATCCCTTATTATGAACCAATTGTTTAGAAGCCAAAAACCCTTATGCTTGCTGGTGCAGGAATGATCGTTCCGAAGCCGCCCCACATTTTACTATTCAATTGTCAAAATAGGAAAATCTTTAGGATCTTCAGATCTTCAGGATTTGATATTTGGTGGTCCTGAGAAGTGTGTACCATGGAGGGGAGCCAAAGTCGCCACATCTCTATCTGTTCGCATTGTCTTAGTGTTTGGAGAAATCCAAGTGGGGATTCAACAAATAGTATCTTTTGAACCTAAGGTTGTAAATGCTTGTGATTTAGTTTAATACTTTGCTTGGTTCCAAAACATTACAAACAAACATTCACGATATTCCTCAAAATTTGGAACCCTTTGGTTTAAATATGGATACCCTTTGACAAAACCTTAATGATATTAATGCTTTTCCTAAGAATTTATTCTTAGAGGCTTCTAAGTATTTGTGTTTATATCTCAATCCATACTTTCAAAAGTTAACATAAGCAACTATGGCTTGAACTTCATCCTTTTCTCAAAATGGACCTTGTGAAATTTATAACTTTTTTTGACATAGACATTTAGTTTGAACTTAATCAACACAACTGTTTGTGGTGAAATAAACTCACTTAAACAAGATAAATTGATAAATTGAACCCCACATGACCATTTGGAGACCCATCGCTCTGGTTGAACAACACGACCTTGCAATTGCTATCATTTAGCCAAAATTTGAACTAATTGAAGGAGAAAAAAACAACATAATTAGTAGTTTCAGAAGCTTCACTTTTGAAACAAAAGAAACACCCATTCAATGGAGAAACACAACACTCTTAGACGAAGAAGAGGAACAATTTGATATTTTTGTTGGAAGGACCATATTACCAACACCCGCATGGAAATAAATATCCTCTTTTCTTCCATAAATATTAACTTCTCTAAATGATCTCACACAAAATTAAAATCCCCAAGAGAAGGTCTACATGTCGCTATTTCAAACTTAGACATCATAGTTCAAAATACCTTAGAAGACGTATCCAGAATAGTATTGCAATAGGAAGAAATTGGCAACAAGGTTTTATAGACTTATCCCACTGAGTAATTTAGACATGTATGCTCAATACGAACCCCTCATTTAAGTCAAAACATTGGTCTTTTAAACAATCTTAGGCTTGTCTTAGATTATCTCATGCAAAGTCAAAATCCCCAAGAGAAGGTATATAGGTCATCACTTTAAACTTAGGGATCTTAGTCCAAAAGCCTTCAAAAGACACCTTTTAGCACTTCACAAAAATAGAACCAAGTTGGTATACAACTTCTACAAATGTGCTTCAAGGAACAACCCAGACTTGTATGCATTCTTTTATAGTCAAAACCCTAGTCTTTTTCACGATCTTGAGCCTATCTAAATCATTGATTCTTTAGAATTTGAAAAATTTAGAGGTATAACATGTTTCTCATTATTGTGGTCTTATCAAACAAAGGTTCACTCTAAGTCAACATTGGGTCAAACATTTCATCCACCCCTTCATCAAATTTCGTCCTTCACTTCACCAAACTTTACAAAAAAATTTAATACGCCAACACCTTTTGACTTCAATACCTATCAAATCAAACCCTAACTTAGCTATTTTGTATGTGAAATGAATCATTTTCCATGCTTTTGGCTTAGTTATCATCTTTGAACTAGTTTATCTTGAAGGTCATGAGTTTACCCTAAAGATTTCCAAGTTCATCAACATCCTTTATCCAAACATCAAAACATCAAACTTAAGTCAAAAGTGTTTCCCCAATATGTTTGCAAAGATCACTTCACACGTCATCCACCTTTTCATTTCCCATTACCATCATTGCTCCAAAAATACTTAGAGTGTCCCTTTTACCTATATTTGAGTCAACTAGAGAGTTCAAACATTACAAATCTCAACATAACTCTCCCAAAGGTGACCCAAAATTTATGGTAAAAACAAGATCACAACATAAGAGAATCATGAAGAAAACCAAAGTCACATTTACCTCAAGTGATCCAAATCCTCTAGAATTTTATCCAAGAAGTCATGTTACCCCATCACAACAACCTTCATCACCATCAGGGCCATATGAGATAGAAGACATCATGAACAATCCATTTGGACTTACTAGGAATTAAATTATGGAGCACCAAGCCTTAGAGAACATAGTTCCTAATTGCCCATCTTTCATTGCACAATCATTGACACAAGGCTTGAATTCATTCAGTATTCCAACAACTCTATCCCTAGAGCTAAATCAAACATTAACACCTAGTATTGCAACTAGTCTTGCTAAGGACTTTGGCCATACTCTTCCATTTGAAAGCAACACACTTGTGGGTACCCTTGATACCAATCCTCCATCCCAAACAACCACTTGGACACCAACATTTGGCACTCCTCCCCTTCCCGAAGATTCCCAATAGCCATATAAATCACTTACACTCCATTAATCCACAAAAACCTCAACATATCAAGGACACCCCTCTTCATCCATACCTACAAGTACCACAAATGTGCCCAACATCATGCAAGGTAGTGCAGACCAATTGAACCCAAAAGGACAAGGAAGTACCCTCATGCAAAATCAGCCTTTAACACCACATGGTACCTCTTCATCCAATCCTCCCATTGATACATCAAACACAATGGTTGTCCAAAAAAAATCTATCCCATCCATCATCAACCCACATCAAAACAATCCCTTGATCACAAACCCCATCAACCAAGGTAATACCTTGACCACATCTCAAACACAAGGGAATATCCAAAACATTAGTCAAGGTAATTCTTTCAATCAATGGACTCAAGGTCCTAATGTTCCCTTAACATCATCATATTTAACGGTGCCATCCTCATCTTTACCGCTTGTCCCCCAAGTCATGCAAAATAAAATGGGACCTCAAACTTACATTCCTCCACCACAATCCACTGTCTTACAAGGAATGTTAAACCAAGGGAATCCCCAACCTCTCATCAACAATCTACAATCCACACAAAAAATCAACACCCAAAACATATCATAGATGTCCCAACCACTGATTGATCCTACATTGCAAGCACATGCCCCTAGCTTTACAACAAGCACAACAGGCTTACCAACAAGCATTCCAATAGCCACAAGCACAACAATAACAAGCAACCCTAGCAACACAACAAGCATCCCTAGTAGCACAACAATAACAATAGAAAGCACAAGTAGCCCTAGTAGAAAAACAATAACAAAAATCACAACAAGCAGCCCTAGTAGTACAACAACAACATCAAGCACAACAAGCAACCCTAGCAGTACAACAATAATAACAACAACATCAAAAATCCTTAGTAGCACATCAAGCAGCCTTAGAAACTCAACAATAGCAACAAGTTCAACAAAAACAACAAGCTCAACAATATGCCCAACAACAACAAGGTTTTTACTATAACCCTCAACATAACATCATCAACCCAAACACATTAGGAACATATATATGCCTACACCATCATCACCTTATCCTACACCACCATACACAACATACAACACATCATCATATCAGAATCCCACCATCCCACTATATGCAACATATGTTCCTCCACCTAGTCCGCTAGACGATATGGCATCACAACTCAAGGCATTAACACAAGAAATACAAGACATCCAAATGGGAAAAGTGAAGAAACCCCATACATAGAACCTATGTATGTATCCATTCGATTGAAACATCATAATGGCACCATTCCCCCCTAGTTTTGAAATCCCTAGATTCGACAAATACAAAGGGAGAGGAAGTCATATGGACCATATCAAAGAGCTTAACATCATGTGTATGGAGGTCACCTATAACGAGTGTAGACACCGAAATATAGTTTAGGCTTGCGACTTCAATATTCTCTTTTCTTGATGGTCACATTTCAAATGAGTCAATATTTCAAAGCCTCTATTTTCATACATCAATAACCCAATTATTTAATTAATTCCACATTTTTCTTTTATTCTATCTGATTACCTAAATAACCCCTTTTACTTGGAATTATGTTACTAATTAACCTTATCCTTCTTCTTTCAATTAAATAAAGTCTTTTTTTCATTCCCCCTTTTATCATCATATATATTTCAACTATAATTAAATAAATCCCTTTATTTGTTTAATTATTCATTTTAACCTCTTCATCACTTAATTAAATAAATCTTATTTATTTAATTATTCTTCAAATATCAAATCTTGAATTAAATGAATTATTTAATTCATAAATTCTATCGCATTCCTCTATATTTAGATAATTGTGTGAGTTACATTTAAGTATTCACTTTCGACTCGACTCATCTATTTAAATCGCTCAGTTAACTCGGGATTTAATGTCTGAGTGGCTTTCTTGAGTAATCTCTTCATCATATCATTCGGTCATCTAGTTCTAACTCAATTTGCGTGTACATGCATATTAATTAAATAGTTCTATTTAATTAATTAAATCTTTTTCATGCATTGAACAAAGAGAGTTGCTTTTATTCCATCTTTTATTTTGTCATGCAAAGACTATTCTCCTTCTCGCTGAATACCAAACTTGAAGATTAAATCATTATTTAATCTTTATTTCTATTTCTAATTTATAATACCTATGTCACTACTAACATTTATCATAATGCAAGTTCAATCACATCTCAACCATTCGCTGATTCTTTCAATCCTCTAATTCTGCCATTCGAATAATCAATTTTCTATAAATTGATTTGTCCATCATCATTCCAATCTCTCTCGAAATTGTATGACTTTTAGAGCAATTATCTTGAATCTTCGATGTTTTGTCTTAATCACAACACTTAGGCTATGCTTGCACCAACTTTGAAAATCTGAGGGAAAGTACACTACACAGACGAAATGGAGAAGAGTAATGGAGGTTATTCAACGGAATTGATCGCATGTTTGGTAAAATAGTTTCTTTTATGCATGTTGTTCTTAGCTTTCTTTTGTGCTCGATTATCTATGCTTTGAGGATTCATTAGTATAGTTTGAATAGATTAGATTTGAATTGCCTAACTCTTCGCAGGTTTCTCTGAAGCATTTCCAAACATATCAATGTCAATCGCTTCCTTCCAAGAAATGGTGTGGGCTATTTGAGACCAATAATCATCATGCCACATTTTCTAAACAAGACTATGCCACAGAAAAGACAAACCACAATGACCCTTTACATCTGGAAGTCCTTGTTGATGACACCAAAGTTAGATGAGTCTTGGTAGACGGAGGAGCAGGGTTAAATCTATGCACTTTAAAACTAATTAAGGCATTAGGTATTTCAGAAGCATGCGTAGACACCACCAAGAGTATTGTCATTAAGGCTTATGATGATGAAGAAAGAAAATCAAAGGGGGTGGTAACACTTCCTATTAGAATTGGTCCCCGTAGCAATGGAGACAAAATTCGTGTCTTGGATCTCAATTCTTCCATAACCTTTCCAGGCAAACCATGGATTCATGCCATGAAGGCGGTCCCTTCCACATATCATCAATGTCTCAAATTCCCTTACAATGGCACTGAAATAACTATAGATGGTAACCTAGATCCATTCCAATATTGCACCAATCTAAAAGAGATACCCCAACGCCAAGTGCTAGTAAACCAAGAGGCTTCATCATCCAATTTATCTCACTATGTCGATCCATCCACACTCACTCAAACATCTATTTCACCTTCATTCCCTACCACTCCTAGGGTTGAGATCCAAGATAAGGCTTGTGGAGAATATTACATGAAGACATCTTATTGTGTTATCCATCTCATCCCTCCTAAGTCATATGGTTTACCTACATCGATAGGAGACACCCACTATCACTATACACATTCCTCCCACAACAACTTCTTCACTAAATGGGTGAATTAAGCAAAGAAGCCATAAATACAAGATGTCACCTCCTGGTTGTATAGGGAAGATAATGAAGAACCTCTCTCACTTGTTCACATTCCTATAGATCTATATGGAAAAGGTTTCACAATCATGCAAAGCAATGGATATAATAGACATAGTGGTTTAGGCTTAAATCAATATGGGAGGATTGAACCGATCTTTGTTTCTCAGTGGCCAAAAGGCTTAGGGCTTGGGTTTCAACCGATTCAGATTAGTGTTCCTAGTACCGCATCACCCTTAATTGAGGAAGTAAATGCCTCAGAAGATATTGAGACATCTCATGAACCATCTAACCAACATCACTATGACTCCCCCAACTCAAATGAATATGAGTGGGATTCCTTATCCTCTACCTCTTCCATGGACATTGACAATCTATTTGGAAAACTTGACTTAATGTTGAGATTCTCACCAAATCCATTGAATTCCTTCCCACCAAAGAATATGACAAAAGAGGAATGGTTTAAAAATTACTATTGGGAATCACTTGATCCTACCTCTTAGCAACCTGATACATCTATTTCAGATAACCAAACCCTGGCATTAGGCCCACCTCTCAATCCACCTAGATCTAAACCAAAGAGAAAATAGGA
>VDFB02198490.1:0-16971 GCA_007258455.2 Sequoia sempervirens | reverse complement strand
ACATGAAAATCCTAGTACACAAAAGGTATGGAGAACCTTGTTTGACTCTAATATCCTATATCTTACATTTACCACCTTGATTTCCACTTACTCCTTGTTATGCTTCTAGTTTACTTGATCTTACGATGTCTCTATGTTCCCTATGTTTCATGATTATTATAATTACAAGCCATGGTTACTATTCTTATCTTTGATTTGATCCTCATACTTCTCATGTTTACATCTTGTGCTTTGTGTTGTGTCATTTATATGTTTCCTATACTAATCATTCTCATATATTGTGATTCCATGTTTATGATCCTTGTTATTATTATATCCCATGCTCACGTGCATTACATGTTTATGATCCTTATCCTATTTATATTGAATATGCACCTATTTTGTCATCCTTTTCACACTTATATCCTATTCTTTTGATTTTATGATCACTGCCATTCTTATTATTACATGTTTATGATCATTATCATGTTCATATCTTATGATTGCATATTATGGCCCTTTTCAAGAAAATATAATTTACATCCTATTTGTGCCTACATGATGCTTATTTAGCATTTATGTCTATCCTTATCTTTTCATTTGCCTCCACTAGGGGCAACCCTAGGTGCATCACATCTCCTTACATTTATGTGTCTACTTCCTTATCACATACTTGTTGCTTGAAATGCTTATTGTGACCACCATGTTATATATTTCTATTCATTACATGCTTGATGTGCCATACATGGTGTTATCTATACATATTTCTTACATGCTTGAAGTGCTTTACATGATGTTATCATTGATAATTGTTAGATATTTAAGGTGCTTTACAGGACCAAGTCAGAGTTTAAAACAACAAAATATAATAGAAAAAAAGTTCAACAAGCAAACAACTCGTCCTAAAAGAAACGACAAAGACCGAGAGACCACAGGCCCAAAAAGGACCGACCAAAACCCAGAAAAAATCACTCACCAAGCTACCCAAGGTGTTCAAGAATCCCCTCAGCCTCCTTTTCCACATCCTTCATGTCCCGTGAACCTCCCCGGGGCTGATAATTTGAGCAGATGTGACGCTAAGCCCGCCTTTTCTCTTAATGTTAGCCCGGGTATGAGTCGAAATCCCTTCACCAGCCGATCTGTTGCCTCCCCTGTTCACATCCAAGTCCACGACCAACGAACCCTTTTGGTTTTTTTCAAGCTTTTCCACCATCGCATTGATGATAATGGTGTTATGCCTAGCGATTTTGTGATTGTTCGCAACAGTGGCCCTAATGTTTTGGCCAATCTTGGACATGCTGCACTCAATACTTGTCAATCTATCCTCCTGTGATTGATGTCTTTTCCTTGGTAAGGGAGTTTCTTGTCCTTCATTATCTCTACAATTCCAACTGATCTTCTACTCCAAGTCCGTGACCCTATTGCTGAGATCAGTAAAACGGCCTTTCAAATCACATACTTCTTTCTGGGTCCACTTGAGAACAGTGAAAAGGCCATCCGTACTTTTTTCTGCTATACTCATCATGTCCTCAGGCTTGAGCTTATTCAGGGCCGAATTAATTTCATCCTGAATAGGGGACTCATAATGATCATTCCCCAATCTTCCAGACATAGGGGCACTAGGGGCCGATTCCTTACTAACCATGGGTTTATCAGAGAGGATTTCCATTGAATTCCCAGAATACGAAACAAGTTTCGTAACAGGGGTACCTTTAAAACCAGGGGACAAACCCGGAGTAGGGCATCCAAGAGACAGCTGGGGATTAAGACAGGGCGGTGAAGCAAAACCCGGACTAGGGCACTCATGCAGAGGCTGCAAATTAGGACAGGACAGCAGGGCAGAATCCTTAAGGTGCTTTAGATTATCATTGATAATTGTTAGATATTTAAGGTGCTTTACATGATATTATCATTGAGAACTATTTCATGCTTGATTTGTCTCACACAATGTTATCTACACACATTTCTTACATGTTTTATGTATTTTACATGATTGGTGATCTTTACATAATTGATGTTCCTACATGATGTTATCGTTGACAATTATTACATGCTTTACACAATGTTTTTCCTCCTTACCTCCAATAACTTGCATCCTTTATATGCAACCAATTAGAGAGGGCACATATTGTCATTCACATTTCTTCACGAGTTTGATTGTAGTGATATTGCTATGATAGTTATAATATATTTGGTACCAAATAGAGCTTCATAATCATATCTAGATGGAGTAAACATCCTTAGAGTTGAAGACCTTATTATGCTATCTATAAACTTAGATCTTATTCAACTTGATTGGAAGCCTTTTACACCTATCTTCTTGGTTAGATTCCTTTTATATCTCCATGTAGTTAAATTTTTTATACCTTCTATAATAGGTAGGATCTCCCCCTACTCTTTTTACTTTTCTACGAAGAATTTTAGTTGGTTGTGATTATGTTTTTTTTTTTTAATTCTTGATAGATTCTATACTCATTGCAATTTTTTCTTATGAGTTTATAAGTTCTCAAGATAGAGTGCTTATGGCCAAGAATACACATGATCCACATTTATGATTTATTACTTTATATACAAATACATATCCTTTAAGTGTCTAAAAGATAATAATTTTTCATGTCGATTGCTTAATTGAGGGTGTACCTATATTTCTATTTCCCAAGTGGGAAAATCACAAACTACTTTGAAATGCATTTTCCTAGTAGCTCACATGCAAGTCGAAGTGGGGGAAAATTGTAAGTGAAAATTGCATACCCACACCCTTTTTCCTTCTTTTTTGGGTCCATAATGATTAGGTTGTCCTTAAATGCATCAACTAGTGTTTAAGATCATACTTTTCACATCGAAGTTGGCAAATGACATCATTTGTGCTTAATATTGATATCACTCTATCTTAGAAATCACCCCATCCCTAAATTAGTGGTTTGAAGTCTTGATTTAGGTTCAAATATGCAAGAGTGATCTAATTAATCTTTGTGCCTATGAATCTAAACAAAAAAAAATCAAAATTCAAAATTTAAATTCAAACTCTTGCTACCTTTTTTCACTTGATTGTTATAGGAAACCTAAAATACAAATTATCCAAGTTGCATGCTATAGTGGTGCGTTTAAAGTCTAAACCTAATGTAAAATAAATCATCTAGAGAGCACCAATTTGATCTAGTGCACATCTAGCTTAACTAAGGAGCACATCTAGAACTCAATTGCAAGTGGATAAGAGGACAATTACATCAACAATGCATCATCATCCTCAAAGTAGACTACATTTCTTCTTGTTGTACTCAACATTGAATTATTGCTATTGAATCAATCTATTTGGGGTTATGACTAAGGAAAACTCGCCCCTTGTGTTTGAGCATATTCCATAAAAGTATTTATCAACATCACCTATCCTCACCTAGAGACCATAAATTGAGGCAAATGTGTTCTAGTCTACAAATTTGTCCTTGATCAAATTTGGGACTTGTAGGTTCAAATCCATGCATTGAGTTCAAATACAAAGGCTATCACTTCTACATTTGTAAAAGTGAACTCAAATAACACACAATCAAATTTAAAAGTCAACAATAGAGTAATATTTTAATACCTTAGTGAATCAATTCTTAACAATTAAGAACAATTTTTTACATGCATTTACATTTAAATTATTTGATTTTTTTCATTTATTTAAACTTTAATTTACCTTTTTTTTGCTTGTTGGAGGGTTTTATGTCAAACCCAGATCATTTTACAACGTGATAGAAGAGCAAAAATCTAAGCTAATACCTCTTTGACTAAGAGCCAAGGGTTGAGGGATATCCATTTTGCCAAAGTTGTCTAGGGCATGTTTTTGGCCTCATCCCTTATGATGTCGTAAACTAATACCTCTTTGACTAAGAGCCAAGGGTTGAGGGATATCTATTTTGCCAAAGTTTTCTAGAGCATGATTTTGGTCTCATCCCTTATGATGTTGAATGCCTTGAACTTAATGTCTGTCAATTAAAAAAGACATACATGGTTAAAATTAGAAGTATTGATACTATACCTTGAACTTAACAAGACTTTATCCTCAATGTGCTCATTCAAGACCATTCAACTTCACTAATAGAACAGTGACCCTTCAACATTTAAAATTTATTTTGATAATTAATCCCCTCATTTTTATATAATTTAATCTTATATTAAAATTGTTTAATTAGCCTCCCTTAAGATTATATATATTAAAAATACAGCCTTCCTAACCTAACCCTATATAATTGCATACATAGGGTTTTGTGATTTCATTTGTTCTTCAGGCTTGAAGCGGTTGCAGACATGGCCGAACAGGTATGCTATTGAATATTTTCTTTCAGTATGTTTGCAGATTTCATGGTTTTGATGACGGCTAACAGTTCTTTACATATTAACAGACCGAGAAAGCCTTCTTGAAGCAGCCCAAGGTGTTCCTCTGGTAATAGCCTATAGCGGTTTTTATTTGTTTTCGTTGAGCTCCTTTTTTCGGATCTGCTCATCCGCATTTAAAAACTAAAAAAATATGTCTCAAATCGTGTAATTGCAGTTCGAAGAAGTCTGGGAAAGGGAAGCGACCAGGAAAAGGAGGAAATAGGTTCTGGAAGAATATAGGTCTCGGTTTTAAGACACCCAAAGAAGCTGTTCAAGGTATTTTTCAGATCCTGCTAGCAACCTTGTTTGTTGCTTTATGTTTTTACTATATTAGCAAACTCAAATTTCTCATCTTATTTTTGTCCTCTTTCAATAAAGTAGTTTTAGATATCTGTCTTGATGAGCAAACCTCAGTTTAATAAATCGAAGCTTCCTTACTAAATTCTTTCCAACTTGAGGCCATAAAAGAGGCAATAAATTAATATCCGTGTTATATACAAGGTAAAGCCAGTAACAACATGGAGATCCTGTTATGTTGGTAAAATAGTCCATTTAATGGTGTTATGAAGCATGCCACAGATTGACAGAATTCTGATAATTTTGTTCCTAATATTTTCATTGTCAAACTCAAACACGAACATGAACCTTGTGAGATAGGTTAGGAACTTGACCGCCACAAACCCCAGTATCAGTGAAATCAAAGTCCAAGGAATCAAAAGTAACGAACCTATGATGCATGAGAAATGCCTTTATGTAAACAAACCTGAAAAATGCTTGTAGACTTTTTTGTGACATGTGAGATAACTGTACACTTTCATAGGTCATTCATTCGAATAACATTCTTCATTAGAATTCTGTTGAATTTATTGAGATGTTACTCGAGAAAATGTTGCTCTTGAAAAGAATCCTACTTGTGATAGGACAAACAGAAGGTGTTAGGTCACATATAGACGACACGATAAAATCTTTTTTTTTTTCTGTGTTCAGTAAATCACTGCTAAGGGGCAGCACCCATCGCTTTTGACTGGAGCTATGAACCTCATCCCTGATATCTCCATAACCACCACTGCCACCACCACTGTAACCACTGCCGCCGTCACCATATCCACTGTCGCCGCCACCATATTCACTGCTGCTACTGCCATATCCACCGTTGCTGCTGCCTTTGTTGACCTCACTGCCACTTTCTCCCTGCAGCAATCCCACTATCCACCGTGGGATTCGAACCTTAGACAGCCCAACTGCTGCCCTTGCGACTTAACCGTTGCACTGTGGTGTCAACCCCGACAGGGTTAAATCTTTATTTGCATTGTAATTGTTTTTTAACTAGCTTAAGTGAGCTCCAGGTAAGTAGATATCAAAATGGGTTTAAGTTTCAGAAGTTTATCTAATTTATCTAGAAGAGTGATTTAATGGCCCAGAAACATTAATTTATTGAAAATCCAATACAGGTCTTACATTTGTTTCAGATATTCATTTTAAACTTTAAAGAGAATATTTTGGTTTAGATGTCCTTTAGGCTATTGTGGAAGCTGTCTGAAAATAAAACTGCTGTCTGATAATCAAAAACTTTGTGCTGCAGAATTATGCTTGCAAAATCTTTTTATTTTCTCTTTGTAGTCATCAAAACTATAAAAGGTTTTGGAATTTTTTGTGAGAGTTAAATTCATGTAACTTTGCCTTTTTGGGATCCAATGCATGTATTCTGAATGCCAGGGACATACATTGACAAGAAATGCCCATTCACTGGAAATGTGTCAATCAGAGGTCGTATTTTGACTGGAACATGCCACAGTGCAAAAATGAACCGTACAATCATTGTTCGCCGCAATTACCTCCATTTTGTCAAGAAGTATCAAAGGTAAGAATCAACACTAACTGCCAATTTCAACAGTTCATTTTAATCTCTAGTTTAAACAGAGGACAAGGTGATTAATATGTGTGTTGGATGCAGGTATGAGAAGAGGCACTCAAACATACCTGCACATATTTCACCTTGTTTCCGTGTGAAGGAAGGGGATCATGTTATAATTGGGCAGTGCAGGTGTGGATCGAAAATCTCTGTATTGTTCATTGTTACTGAATCTGTTAAAAAAGATTATTTTATTTATCATGAGGTGCTGATTTTCTTTTGTGAGATCTGGGTAAATAAATCATATCTCTTTCTATTTTCAGACCTTTGTCCAAGACTGTTAGATTCAATGTCTTGAAGGTGATACCCGCGGGTTCTAGCAGTGGGTCGGCAAAGAAAGGCTTTGCAGCAATCTGATTATACCCACATAAAACTACAACATGCTTTATGATTTTGTTAAGTAGCACTAAGAAAGGCTTTATGACAGTCTTTTTGCGGAGAGAAATATTTGATTCTAGTTTGTTCAATATTTTTTCTTGTTTAATTTCAAATCATCTTTGTAATGGGTGATTTATCTTGTCATTCCTAAACATTGTTCAGTGTAGGGAAGAATGCAATGTTTTGTTTTTATGTTCTGTGCATGTGTACAATTCCTAGTGTTACGTGGTTGAATGTTGTGTGAATGCAGACAATTCATTGTGTTTTATGAGTAATTTTCAAACAAGGTCAAGTTACAGAAATGAGTAAGGTTTTGGCTCTATAGAAGCAAAAGTTAAGACTTAAAGGATGGATGCTAGGTCTGTGCCTGCAAAATGTGTGGGAAATGTTAGTAAGCTATTCTCGTGATATATATTCCATTAAAGGCACGTTAGAAAAATTAAAATGGTAGAGTGAGGCAGAGGCACTTGAAAAGAATTCACGTGGTTTAGATTTTTGTTGAAAAATACTTCTAGAGATTGCATTGAAGGATGTCTTTCTATTAATGATTGAATAGTGAGCACCTTGCAGTTCATTTTCAAAGATGGAAGTTTTGATGGCTGCTATGCATGTCTTGTTAACCTCTAATTCCAAGGGCTAGATTTTCCCATTTTGTCTGTCTGGACAAAAGATGATTTTGCATCAACAAAACCCACCGTTTGGAATTGCTACAGGTATGTAGAATTGTAGTCTCAAATCTACTGACCATGTGTTTGCTTTGACTTTATATTTGATTCCATTGTGCAAATAAAAATTGAAGCTAGATACTTATGGTAACATTAAATAAATGACCCACTAGACTTGAACTACTTTGGCAGAACTTCAAAGATAATCATTTATGTGCTTTGTTTGAGTTGATTAGTTGTACGTTGTAGCTGTCAATTTTTGCATAGTTGTAAGTGGAAGGTAATGTTCAGATGCTCCATGATAAGTTCAAAATATATGTAAAAGCATTTATTTTTTTGTCTTCTCTATAGTTGGTATCATGCTTGTCAAAGTCCATTTAACAATATCTTTTGGAAAAAGTATTGATTATATTGTTTTTGTAACTAATAATGTAAACTAGCAATCCCAGCTTGGTGTGCAATGGGTACGCCGAAGTGGTGTGGAAGGTAAATGTAGGAAAATTTTGATCTTTATTTCACATATATTTGTGTAGTACATTTGATCAATTGGTAGGAAGGTATAAATGGAGAAGGGACAACTTCAATTAAATTATGGATTGACTTATAGAGATCCAAACACGATTGAAACAAAACCTTTGACTCACAAAGAAAAATAGGGTCCGTTACCAAGAAGCTCATGTTATCTTTTCAATAGGGAGAGAGGGGGAAGCTCATGCCCGTTTTAGCTCTCTTCTAACCAGCTTCAAACTTGTTTCTCATTAATATCAATTTATAAATATCATCAAACACAATTTTGTAATACCATGAATATGCAACTATAGTGTAATATAAATTGTGATTTTATTTTTAAATATACAAATGTTTTTCTTTTCTCTCTAACAATAATCAATAAACTTCATTATGTGAATTTCTCAAATGACATGTGTATGTGCCATTTACAACATAAACACGATTGCAATTTGTTTTTCTTCTTCATATATAAATTTTAAGAGTTCATTTCTAATTAAAACCAGATAGGTTGAAATCAAATTAGATTAAAAAATATTTGTAAATTCACAAATGTATTAGCTATCTTACCAAACAAAGGGATGTGAAGTAACATTAGAAATATTTAATTATAAAGGAGACAAAATCTACATGCATTTCTATAAAATTATATACCCTGAATCTGTAATGTATCTGGAATATGTAATCAGTCACAAATGGTTGACCTACATTGGGAAGAGATAATACAACTAATCAGGAAAAAAGACTTCACAAAATGACTTCTCATTTCCTAGTAGTCAAATATTTTTTCATTTACTTGAAGTGTTCCTCAACTTTTGTCTTTATATAGGATTAAGAAGGGTTGCTAAAATATTTTTGAATTAAATACTAGGGTTTGAAAATTGTCTAGATGGATGAGAATTTTTTGTAGCAAATGTTTAGATTTCATTAACGCCTTTAATATTTATCAATCTTTATATTGGATTCATGAAAACCTATCATTTTATCTTTTAAAATCAATATACCTATCTGTTTTATGCCATGTTTGCCTGATAGGGATTGCCAAAGGATCCAAGTCTTTCTTTTTATGTAATTCTTATATTTAATAACTGTGAAATGGGTTTATGAATGAGGTGGATTTAGGGTTAAAGTTTTTTAAAAGTAATATCGTATAGTTTCATTTCTTCTAACAGTCTTCCTTTATTCTGCAGTAGAAACTTGTTCAGCTCAGGATCTGAAGAGACACCACTGTAGGGCTACCAAAAAGATGAGACCTGAACATCTTGCCATGCCTACCATATGCATAACTATTGCATGAAAACCATATTTTAACACACAAAAAGAAAACACATTCATTGCTAAATTCCGTTCTTTCAATTGCATAACACCTAGAGCACCTCTCTTCATAAATCTTCCTAGTAAGCTAGCTACATGAAGGTTCAAGTATTGTAAACCTGCAAATCAATTGCCTCTCTTGCTCACATTCTCTCTGAATCTTTGATTTGTGTGTTTCCCAGTTTGATGGTTGTATGGCTGAGTCAAATTTAGCTTGGCAATCAACTTCTAAGTATTTAAAGCTTTGATCTATGTTCTTCTCCTTCTTTGAGTCAAACGAAATTCAAGTATTGTAAACCTGCAAATCAATTGCCTCTCTTGCTCACATTCTCTCTGAATCTTTGATTTGTGTGTTTCCCAGTTTGATGGTTGTATGGCTGAGTCAAATTTAGCTTGGCAATCAACTTTCAAAGTATTTACAGCTTTGATCTATGTTCTTCCTTCCCTCTGTGTTTTAACAGCTCAAACAAGTTGTTTGATCAGTGCCTTTTCTTGGTAGCTATGGGTAAGCTTTGGTTAATGGTGGTTCTATTATTCTTGAGACTATGGTTGGAGAGGGCAAGATAGTCAGTACGGGCAAGAGGTTCAACCATGCAAACATAATGATCAACTGTAGATGTAATGCAATAAGGGTTACTCATATGATTGAAGTATGTACAACCCTCATCAACTAAATCTGCATGGCTGCATGTTCCAGAGTGCTTCATTAATTCAAAGATTTTGAGAGCATCCTTGCAAAATCCACGTTGTACATATCCTGCAATCATTGCATTCCATGAGATGACATCTCTTTGGGGCGTTTTGTCAAACAGGCTCACGTGCCTTTGCATGCATGTCCACCAGGGCAGTTGCAACTGCAACATTTGATAGAAGTCCTTTTTTTCTTTATGCTTTGATGGATGTACATATCCTGTTCCAATCCTCCTGTTTAGGAGCAGGCACAGAGAATGCTGGAAAAAGTTGTGGAGTTTGCCTTTACACCTGCCAATTACATTTGCTTGAAATTTTCGAAAGCTTTTAAAAAAAATTCCATTTTGTGCATATCCTGCAATCATTGCATTCCATGAGATAAACTCTTTTTAAGGCATTCTGTCAAACAGTTCACGTGCCTTTTCTATGCTTCCACATTTTGCATACATGTCTAGCAGAGCATTTCCAACTACAACATATGAAAAAAATGCTTCTTCCATGATGGTTTGATGGATGTGCATACCCTGTTCCAAAGCTCCCATTTTGGCACAGGCAGGGAGGATACTGGCGAAGGTTGTGGAATTTGGCTTTACACTTTGCCAATTGCATTTGCTTGAAACTTTCTAAACCCTTTTCAACAAATCCATTTTGTACGTATGCTGCAATCATTGCAGTCCATGAGATAACATTTTTTTTAGGTATTCTGTCAAACAGTTCACAACCTGATATTTAAAGTGTTCTAAACAAATATATTACATTATTAACTATTGAATGAGATGCTGAATTCATGGAAATCAAAGTAGATTGTTTGCTTGGAAAAGAACCTAACATTTAAAGTGTTCTATATTGCAAATCCAATCTCTCAAGCTATACAGACAACTAAATCAGAAATTCAATGGTATTCATGTACCAGTTGGAAATTCTAGAGGAGAAAATAACAAAGTTGCATGGACACGGATACGGATACGGATACGGGTACGGTATCGGATACGGATACGGCCATTTTTCAAGACCTCTCATATGGATACGTCAAGATACGGAATTCATAAAACACACACACATGCACACATATATAACATTTTTTTCTTATTAGAGAAGATATTCATTACTTTAGGAGCAATATGAACATATAATTGCTACATATTCCAAAATAATTATATTGAAATATAGTTTTATTTATCATTAAAACAAAATTCCAATACATTGATTGTCTGATAGAACATATAATTGCTACATATAATTGTATGAACATCTAATTGCTACATGTCCTGCAATAATTAAAATATTAATAAAATTATAAATACTTAAATAATTATAAAATTATAAATTAAAATTAGAATACACAAATTATTAATTTATTAATATATTATAAATGAAAATATAAAATATTAATTATCTTCTTTATTTTAAACATGAAAAATTAAAAAAAAATTAAAAACTCTAATAAAATTATAAAATATTTAAATAATTATTAATTTAAATAAACTTGGGTAATGTTTTTAAAATTATTCAATTCATATTTAAATATTCATTGATTTATTTTAAAAACATTACCAAGCTTAAATATGAATCGAATAACTTTAAAAACATTACCCAGATTAATTTAAATATCGAATAAACTACCATTGCAACCCAGAACAAATAATTTTTTTGTAGACGGCAGAAAAATACGACTATGGAGCCATGGACGGCACGGCATGGAGAACCAGAAAATTACCACTATGGATGGCAACAACCAGAAAGGCAAAAAGAAAATCGATGGCGGATTTCACCCGGCAATGAAATGTTCCTACTGTTGATGGCGAAAAAATCCAAACACTGCTTCGTATTTCCGAATCACCATCGCTGTTGGGCCTTTATAGATTTTTTACCTAAGAAAAAGGCTAGTTTTATCAAATAAATTTAGAATGTTGCTCCTAATAACGTAAAATTTCCTACTAAAGTTGGGCAACTAATCCCACGACTTGAAGGCCGTATCTCATTTAGAGCATGGGTGATTGAATGACATAGGCAGGGTCAATTGCTGTATTGGGAGGGAAATATGCAATGCTGTATCTGATTATTTGATTAGTGGGTCTATTCCACGTCATAGGTGAAGCTATTCTAAGATATAAAAATAGAAAGAGATCAAAGCAGCTCTATATTTAAATGCCTACGGTTGTTCCTTAGTGAGCAAATCAGCTCTATATATTTAAATGCTCTTGGATTAAATACAATATGACAAACTGATGGAGAATCGAGGCTTAATTAACTCTCCAAAGACTGATCTGACATGAAAGCAACCCAAAGCATCAAGTAACATGCCAATTGCAGAAGGTCATCATATGAAGGGCTCAAGTCCATTTTTTGAAAACTCTATTAAACTCCGGAAAGGGGCTCTAACCATTTATACCCACTTGAATCTGGACTATGATATCAAAAGCAATTGGTAACTCTATAAGGGATTTGAATAAGCGCTTTCTTTCAGAAGTGGTGTTCTATTTTGTTGAATTCCATCGCTAGTTTTACAGTTCTCCTGCATTGCTTTGTTGTGGAATTCTCAGCAGGTCTAGCGCGGACTAGTGTTTTTATTCCTAAACCTGGCCAGTTCAAAATCATAAAAATCTCCTAATTATGACAACGTACAAAGGGATGGAGAGCTGTTACTGGTATGGATTGGCTGGCAGAGCTTTCTACATTAGAAAAATAAGAAGCATGTGTATTAGAGATCAGTTGTGAAGAAATCTGAAAGACACATGATTCGCTAGCCTTATGTGGTAAGTTACTTTAGGCAATTTCGCCCAAACTGAACTTCAAGAAAGGCATCTCTTATTCCCATAAGTATAAATTGAGGAAGTAAAATGAAGACTGTGAGGGGTGCTACAGCTTTTGGGTTACCTTCAAGCCCGTGTGCTTTCACAACCCCAATTCTTTGTTCTTCTGTTATTGCTGCAACCACCATAAGTATTACTTCAATAACTAGACCAATTCCAATTCTTTGCAAGATAGTTATGCCTCTGGGGTTTCCTGTAAATTTTCTGAAGAGCTGGACAAGGACTTTGTCGTAGATTACAATAGACACCAGCATTGACATGGTGACAAATGCTGTGAGGCAGCCAGAGGGGATTTCAAAGTGAGGGCCCATGTTCCTCTTCAGTGTATTCCCCTGCTTTATAAACAGTGTGTTTACTTGGGCTACTATGGTGCCAGGTATGAACATGGCAACGCATATTGGGAGTAGTTTTATCATGAGCTTGGTTTCTTCTACTTGAGTCACAGTGCATAGCCTCCATGGACTTGATGTAGGACCGTTCTTTGTTGCTGCTTTATCCAGGAATCTGAAGCAAAATATTAATACCTGGATGTATATCAGGAAAGTTTGTGCAAACAGTGATCCAAAAAAGACACTGAACATCCACCAATTGAAGAAGGAGACCTTCTGAGCCTTCTCTTTGGGCTCAAACTCATCAAATTGATCTGCACCAATGGTGGAAATATTGGGTTTTGTACCGCCTGTGCCCAGAGCAAGCACATACAATCCAAAATAAAAAACTCCGACCTGAAGTGTGGAGGCCTTTGCACACATGCTAGCATTTTTTGCACATTCTGGTGGTCTCAGAGATGGCACTGAGACAGCCAAAGTCAAAACAAACATTCCCTGCACACAATATACCAGTATAAAAAATATCATCTCCCTTGGCTGTGTACATAAAAATGTGTATTAGAGATAGAGATGAGGTGCAGACCAGTATATAAATGAAGGAAAATATTGTAAATGTCCAGTAGCGTCCCCAGTGGGTATCTGCAATGTATGCACCAAGTATAGGAGTGATCCAAATGGCACCACTCCAATTGTTTACATTCCTTGCAGAAGTCACTGTGCCCTCATGCAACTTACTGGTTAAGTAATTCACTAAATTGGAGGAAATTCCATAGAAGGCCATCCTTTCAAATATTTCGTAGCCTGCATGTAAGCATCAATCCAGTCAATAATTTACTAGGAATTTATACAACTTTGAAGTAGAATCTATGAATGGCTTACTAGGATTTAACTGCAGTGTTTGAAGTTAATTTTTATGGATGTTTACAAACCCCATCTCCCCTGATCAATGATTATGAATAACTCTCCAGGGAGGTTGTTATTCATTAAAAGTAAATTGACATTGCAAAAACAAAACATATTTGAAGATAGTTGGAATGAGATTTCAGTCTATGAAATTATTTGCTCACATGTCAGATCACACTCACACCTATCGCCAGAAAGAGGAACAATTGAATCCAAAACTTGCAAACATATTTGAAGATGACTATTTTTTTAACTTATTTTACCTACGAGAAACAAGCAAGCTTTCCATCTTCCAGTTTTGGATCTGAGAACAGATCTGCCCTTCAAATCAACAGAGCCATCCATAGTGAATCCCTCCTGAGATTCCATACTAACTTCCTTTGTAACTTCCTCGCCAACCAGAATTCCTTTTCTTTATGAAAATTTTCCCAAAATTATTGTAACAGTTTGATGATCAGTGCCAGAATGTCCGTTATGAGTGTTAGCTGAATCAAACTGCAGAAGAATACACCTCCTTCCACTGGGAGACTTGTACAGTTACACTAATGAGGCTCTCTCTCAAGCCCATCTGCATAAGATGTAAAATGAAAAGAAAACCTTGTATACAATCTAAATAAGCATTAGAATGAAAAAGAAACCTGCATACAATCTAAATAAGCATTAGAATTAGAATACTTAGGACACACTTTCTAATATGTACACATAAAGGCTTTGGATACTCTTTCATTTCATTTTATTTTCTTGGTAAGATTTATCTATTTTCATTCATTATAAAATTAATAATATTTATAAAGTGGCAATAGATCACATCTTTAAATTATCTATTTAGTTTTTATAAATATTTTAAAGGATAGTTACATATGGTGTGAGATTTGAGCCTAACACAAGTCTCAGCTGTTGTAAAACCACTATTATCAATGGAAACAAGTTTCACCTTAATGTTTAATGGTAAGTCCTGCTGACTCCATTGTTGGAAAGTAAAAAGCCAACAAAATATCACTTTAAAAATCTCCAAAATCTCACTTCACATAAAGTTAGATAAATATTAGACAATTGAATGAGAACATTCTATTTCATTCAATTGGATGAAAATACTCAACATCTCTATTTCATCTCCACTATTTTAGCATTTATTATTAATTAGTTCAATCCACTCAATGCTCAAACTAGAAAGTGTCCCTCAATTAAAGATTGCAAAGGGCTTAGCTATCCAGAGAGTAAACTATTTTTTTTAAACATAGACATTATTATTGCAGAATTATAATAAAAACTTTAAATTACTCTCTACATTATGAAATTTAAATTAAAGATATTCTACGATGAAATAGGCACCGATAAGGATAGCTCAGCATATTTTTATATATTTTAATATTTAATATATGTATTCTAGATATGTTCAATGGAAGGCATATTGCAGACTGACAAACATAAGCTACAAATTCAAAATTATCATAATGAAGATAGAAAGACTTATTTTATAGCTGTATATGGTTGCTCAAATTTGGAAGGCCGTATCTCATTTAGAGCATGGGTGATTGAATGACATAGGCAGGGTCAATTGCTGTATTGGGAGGGAAATATGCAATGCTGTATCTGATTATTTGATTAGTGGGTCTATTCCACGTCATAGGTGAAGCTATTCTAAGATATAAAAATAGAAAGAGATCAAAGCAGCTCTATATTTAAATGCCTACGGTTGTTCCTTAGTGAGCAAATCAGCTCTATATATTTAAATGCTCTTGGATTAAATACAATATGACAAACTGATGGAGAATCGAGGCTTAATTAACTCTCCAAAGACTGATCTGACATGAAAGCAACCCAAAGCATCAAGTAACATGCCAATTGCAGAAGGTCATCATATGAAGGGCTCAAGTCCATTTTTTGAAAACTCTATTAAACTCCGGAAAGGGGCTCTAACCATTTATACCCACTTGAATCTGGACTATGATATCAAAAGCAATTGGTAACTCTATAAGGGATTTGAATAAGCGCTTTCTTTCAGAAGTGGTGTTCTATTTTGTTGAATTCCATCGCTAGTTTTACAGTTCTCCTGCATTGCTTTGTTGTGGAATTCTCAGCAGGTCTAGCGCGGACTAGTGTTTTTATTCCTAAACCTGGCCAGTTCAAAATCATAAAAATCTCCTAATTATGACAACGTACAAAGGGATGGAGAGCTGTTACTGGTATGGATTGGCTGGCAGAGCTTTCTACATTAGAAAAATAAGAAGCATGTGTATTAGAGATCAGTTGTGAAGAAATCTGAAAGACACATGATTCGCTAGCCTTATGTGGTAAGTTACTTTAGGCAATTTCGCCCAAACTGAACTGAAACAGGATTTAAAAAACCCTTCCCCATATCCTGATAGCTTCTAGAGAACAAGTCCAGGCAGAAGCAAAAGGATAATAAAGCCTTATCCACACAAATACCCATCAGAAAGGACAAGGCAGGGGCGCTTGAAGCATATTTATCTCTCTTAAAAGCCTAACGGATCTGATAAGAGTATAATATTTTTACAAGTCCATGGTACGAGATGTGAAGCTTTTGGGAAAACTGGGTAGACGATTTTTTAAGGCATTTCAACGTCACATTCCCTAAACCACCGTCACCATTTGAATGATAAAAATGTACGTGTGTATCTAGAATTTCTTAGGCATATTTACAATTTGCAGATAATATCTCATACAAAAGAATGCATGGCGAAAGAGACTACGCAGGTGGGAAGGCGTAGCTAAGTTTGCAAGGAGCAGTTATTAGCATTGAAGTTCGATGTAAGGAGAAGCCCATAATAAATATACTTGCTTTCCAATTGGAAGCCTCATCTGATAAGTGTCACACGTCTTCTCCGTCCAGCTTCTTATGCTTTGAAAGGTATCACAGTTAATGCTATGAGGAATGGTCAGGATCGTCCGAACTATCTAGCATGCCTTCACTGAGAGTGTGCACCATTGATAGGCAAAATAGCTCGATGAATCTCACATAAGGAAACGCCTTCTGCGTAATAAATGTCTGAACCACTGAACTTTGTAAGGGTGCTGTCCCTCTAATACCTCTCCGAGTGCCCAATTTATGTTGATGAGCTGCAAATGCTTCTACCTTATATGTTTTATTAACTTCCCAG